>JAXQQM020083828.1:0-204551 GCA_034641835.2 Pinus albicaulis | reverse complement strand
CCTTTGGCTCTGTTAGGTCCTCTTCATGACATGCCTAGGCACCCGGAGAAGCATCTTCCTAAGTTCGATCCTGAGAAAGGCACCTTAGCAGAAGATCATATTAGTAGTTTCTATCTGTCATTACAAATCATGAGAGTTCAGTCCGATGATGTCGCATGTCGACTGTTCCCACACACTCTTGTAAACCTTGCAGCCACCTGGTACCGTTCCCTACCCAGCGCGTCAATTACTTCATGGGACCAGTTTCGTCGCGTGTTCCTGCAAAAGTTTACAGAAGATAAAACACCCTCTATGCTCCTCACAGAGTTAAGCACCATCAAGTGTCATAGAAAAGAGAAAGTTAAAGACTTTAACCAACGCTTCGCCACAATATTGCAAAAATTTCCTCCCAACTTAGCATTGGACGATTCTATCACCATCGACTACTATACTAAAGCTCTCCCTAGGGATATTTCCGTCTTCGTCAAACGTGAGGCCCGCGCTACCCTTACAGCAAATTACGCTGCTGCTCTCGCGGTAGAGAAGGACATGTTGTCGATAGGAGTCATGGACCATGAAGGAAAGGATGATCACAAACCAACCACTAAAAAAGGTCAGTCTTCCACCCCTAATAGAGAGAGAGAAACTTTTGATTTCGAGAGTATGGCCAAGACCCTCAAACTACTAACGAATGAGGTCTCTGACTTAAAAAGAAAGGGCGTTGAAACCTCAACTACAAATAAACCTCCAAAACCCTTTTTCAAGAAAAGTAATCCCAACACCAGCAGACCTCCGTCAAACTCCAGCGCCGCTCTCAACGTGGAAGAGATAGGGAAGGATAATTTTTGCTCTTTTCACCAAGCTGCCCACTCTGAAAAAACGTGCCCGCAATGGATTGGCAGCATGACCGCGGTGGTTAACCAACTTTTGGATGACCAAACTCCGGGAAACCAGACAGAGGATGATGTTTCTGATCGAGATGAAGGTTCGCTCCTAGATGGGGAATCAGGAGCCTCTGTCCTAACTTTTGATATAATCCGCGGGGGGGAGAGTCTTGTTCCCATTGATATCAACATGGCAGGTAGTCCCAAGGCTCAGCCCACTCGAAATTATAGTCTTAGAAGTAAAGGATCTGTCCCCGAACAATCATATGAAGATAAGAAAAGGGCTTTCCTGAGGAAAATTCTTCCCCCTAGCAACGAAGGACAAGCTACGCCGGAGAAGCCTACGAATAGCAACAGCAAAGCAAGTCACAAGAGCAAGCTCCCGACGGAACCCTCGAAAACCACTACCGAACCTAGCCCCCTAACTGA
Source organism: Pinus albicaulis (assembly GCA_034641835.2). Taxonomy (NCBI): domain Eukaryota; kingdom Viridiplantae; phylum Streptophyta; class Pinopsida; order Pinales; family Pinaceae; genus Pinus; species Pinus albicaulis. The sequence continues at coordinate 203,259 of JAXQQM020083828.1, read as the reverse complement.
TACTAGCTACAACATAGTGGAGGACATGAAAAAGACCAGAGCTAATATCTCACTCTACGAGCTGGCCCGCATCACAAATCAAAAGGAACTTATTTTAAAAGCTTTCGCCAACAACCAAAATACGAAAACTATGAGCAACACATCTGCACAAACTAGTCCAGATATCCAATCTATAGTGAACGCTGTCAACGCGAATTTGAGAGGATCCACCCCTCCATTCCTCTTGTCTTTTGAGATGTTTAATTTCAACGTTCATAATTGTCTCGTTGACTCTGGTGCATCCACGAATGTCATGCCTCTATCTGTGTGCAAGAAACTCAACATCCTCCCAGAGAAAACTGACGCAAAAATCATTCAACTTGACAGATCACAAATACCAACCGTGGGGGAATTGAACAATGTCATCATCCGCCTCTCATCCAACTCTAGGGTCCATCAATGTATTGATATTGTGGTTGTTGACATCCCTGAAGCTTATGGTGTACTGCTTAGCAGGGACTGGTCTAGCGAGTTGCAAGGATACTTTGCCACAGATTGGTCCCACTTATGGCTACCTTACAAGGGGAGAAATAACCAAATCAGAGTCGAAATCGAACCATACATGAAACACACTGTAACTGATTTAGATGCCACAAATGAACCCATCAGCTTTGCCCAGGAGGAACTCGGTATGTGTTTCCTGGAGTCCATTTTTGGATGTTACCGACCTCCTCAGTATTCAGTAGGTTCTGGGGTCCAATCTGAAATGGCACTCGTCGCAGAGGAACAAGCCCAAACTATCTCACACCAAGCCGAAATTCCTCCGAAATCTACTATTCCCACGGGCCCGGAAAATGACATATGGACATTGTATTACGACGGTTCCAAAAATCTCGATGGTTCTGGCGCTGGCTGCGTTTTGCTTGATTCGCATAAGAAAAAATTCTTAGTCTCTTGTCGGCTGGAGTTCCAATGCACTAACAACACTGCTGAGTATGAAGCTTTGATCCTTGGGCTTAAAAAGGCACTCGATTTGAAGGTAAAATGCTTACAGGTCATTGGAGACTCCGAGATCATCACTCGGCAGGTACGCAATACTATTCATTGTTTGTCTCCACATTTAAAGGCGTATCAGCAAGAGGTATGGCGGCTCATTTCTGCTTTTGACGCTTTTGGAATTAAATCTGTTCTGAGAATGCATAATGCAGCGGCGGATACTCTAGCTAATGCTGCCACCAGATTTACCCCTTTGAGGGACGGTTTTTCTATTGAAGTTATGTATAAACCCTCCGTGCCAGACAATATCACTAACTTGCGTGTTTTCGATGATGATCAACAGGTGCTGGAATTTATGTGTAACTAAGAAATATTCAAAGACGCTGCTATAGATGAAGATGAGCACGACCAAGCTATGCAAAAGGAGTACGAGCAAGTCAAAGGAAACCCCATGCCTAAAGGGGTGGTATCACTTGAGAAGCTTTTCGATCTGCAAAATCGTTTCGGTGGGCCCCCAAATGCCAAAGTGCAGAGCTCTATCTTAGCTCATCGACAAGTGAACTTGGGATCAGAAGATAATCCTAAATTCGTCAACCTTGGGAAGGACTGCACCCCCCAAGAGGCTCAGGATTTCACTCAGCTATTTCGCAAATATCGTGACGTGTTCGCTTGGACATATGAGGAATTACGCACATACGATACTCGAATCATACAACATGTGATACCCATCAAAGAAAATGTAAAACCTTTCCAACAAAAGCTCAGGAAAGTACACCCTACGATGGAACCATTGATTCTGAAGGAACTCAAAAAACTTTTAGATGCATGCATTATCTTTAAAGTTCGCCATTCCACATGGGTGTCCAATTTGGTTCCAGTACGGAAGAAGTCAGGTGAAATTCGCTTATGCGTGGATTTCCAAAACTTAAACCGGGCCTCGAATAAAGATAATTACCCGGTACCCCCTATGGAGCAAATATTACAAGCAGTGTCCGGGTCAGAAATGTTCTCTCTGTTGGACGGATTCTCTGGTTACAATCAGGTACTGGTGGCTGAACCAGATAGGTTAAAGACTACCTTTCGGACTAAGTGGGGAACTTTCGCTTTCGGGCATATGCCTTTTGGATTAATCAACGCAGGAGCAATGTTCCAAAGAGATATGGATATAGCATTCAGGGGTCTGATAGGCCAAAGTGTGGTAGTCTACTTGGATGATGTTACTGTGTTCTCTAAACGTCGGGGGGATCATTTGCGTCACTTCAGAAACATCTTCGAAAGGTGCAGAAAATACGGTATCTCGCTCAACCCAAAGAAGAGCGTTTTCGCCGTAGCAAAGGGAAATCTACTGGGTCATATCATAACTAAGCAAGGCATTGTCGTTGATCCAGAACGTGCGAAAGCCATTGCTCAGATTCCTCCCCCCAGCAGTAAGAAAGCAATGCAGTCCTTTTTGGGAAAGATCAATTTTGTACGTAAGTTTATATCAGATTTCGCCCAGATAATTAAACCACTACAGGGAATGATAAAGAAAAATGATACCTTCAAATGGAATCAGCCCGAAAAGGAAGCTTTCGACCAGATCAAGAAAGCTATAGCCGAAGCACCTTCCCTCCAGAGCCCAGATTTCGGCAGAAATTTTAGCTTGTATACTTTCGCTTCGGATTCGTCCCTAGCAACTGTACTCACGCAAAAGGACAGAAATAATGACGAGCGCCCCATTTCATTCATGAGCACTGGTTTGCAAGGGGCTGAATTGAATTATCCCGAAATCGAAAAACAGGCCTATGCGGTATATAAAGCGGTCAAACATTTCAGACCATACATCCTAAAAAACCATGTCACGGTTTACGTTCCTCACCCAGCTGTTCGCTCACTGTTCATGCAGCAAGATCTGGGCGAGAGACGAGGGAACTGGGTTGCGTGTATGCAAGAATATGACTTAGAGTTTAAGCCATCACGCACAGTTAAAGGGCAAGGTCTATGCCAAATGGCTGCAGAGGCCGCAAGTTTCCGCCAGGTTGAAGAAGATAATTGGGAACAAGAAATTGATATGTACCAAACCGACGTCGTACCTCAGATAAGGAACCCTTCTTGGTACTCGGATATTTCAGAATATTTATCACACGGTACATTGGACCCCGCTCTAAATGCCCGGTAGAAACGTGCAATCAGACTCAAAGCTGCATCTTACCAGTTAATCCAAGGGAAGCTCTTCAGGAAACATTCCGATGGGGTCATGTTACGCTGCTTGGAATATGATGAAGCTCAGAAAATCTTAATCGAGCTGCATGATGGACCAGCAGGAGGTCATTTTGCCGGGGATACTACGGCCCATAAAATAATGCGAGCAGGTTATTATTGGCCAACTCTGTTCAGAGATGCTCACGCATATGTTCGGAAGTGCATTCAATGCCAGAAATTTGCAAGCCGAGAAGCGCGTCCCGCTGCCCCTTTGTCGTCAGTAGCAGTAGAAGAACCTTTTCAACAATGGGGACTGGACGTCATTGGTGAGATTTTACCCCACTCGTCTAAGCAACACCGGTACATTCTAACGGCTACTGATTATTTCACCAGGTGGGTTGAAGCGGTACCGTTACGCCAAATCAACGATCAGGAAGTAATGCAATTCGTCACTCATTCCATCATTACCAGGTTTGGCGTTCCAACTTCCTTGGTTTTTGATAATGCAACATATTTTTCATCTTTTAAATTATATGATTTTGCTTTGGAAAATGGCATTGTTCTTAAACACTTTGAGAAGTACTATCCCCAAGGAAATGGTCTAGCAGAATCAACAAATAAAAATCTGATTCGCATCATTAAAAAGACCCTTCTGTCTCACCAACGCAACTGGCATAATGCTCTCCAAAATGCACTTTGGGCTGATCGCGTCACCCCTAAGTCCTCAATAGGCACCTCACCATATTTTCTCGTGTATGGGAAAGAAGCTGTCCTCCCGCCCAATTTGTCTCTTCCTGCTCTACAGTTGTCTCAAGAGTGTCATGGTACCCCTTGCCCCGCCTTGCAAACCCGCATTGACACCCTGCTGAAATTAGAAGAGGAAAGGCAGAAAACCTGGGAGAAATTCGCCATCCACCAGAGTCGGATCAAGAAATGGTTCGATAAAAAGTCTGCAGGAGATAAAAAATTTGAAGTAGGAGATCTTGTCCTAAAGTGGGATAAAGCTCACGAAGAGAAAGGAAAACATGCCAAATTTCAAGCACTATGGATAGGTCCCTTTCAGGTTAAAGAAAAGGTGGGTCCCCATACTTTCCAATTGCAAACTCTGGAAGGAAAAGTCGAGGTCCTCCCGGTAAACGGGCATGACCTCAAACACTATTTTACTTGAATAGCCCTCAAAGGGCCGTTTTCCCCCTTGTATCATAAAAAGCCGTTTAAAATTAAAAAAAAAAAAAAAGAAAAAAGAAGACTCTGTCTCTAACTCTACAAAGAAAACCTTGTCTAAGCTGCCCGCAACTGGCTCACTCCTTGAAGAGGTTCTATGCTGATGAAAGGCCCTTCCCGCAAAACACGGGGCAGTCAAAAATCGCTTGTAATGGGCACCAAAGGATAGTACACAGCCTTACTGGAGTCTTCAAGCATAAGGAACCACCTCGCGGCTTCAATGGGTGTAGGCAGAGAAGGTCTTGCATAGCAGCAACCGGATCATGAGGGAACAGGGCTAACTCAAAGAGAATTGCAGGTCATCCGGGAAAAACCCGAGTCCTCATATGAGACCAGGAGCAACCTCTCTGCAAGCAAAATAAGTCGGGATCCCTCATCCGCCCAGGCAAAATATGCCCATCTAAATAAGTGCTACAGGCACATTCTCAAATAAGTGCAATCACACACAAATAAAGGGTAAAGGATTGAGAAAGGCTTCCTGCGCAGAGAGGTGATGTAACGACTCCGCCGGGGTACTGACCAAGCTCGCTGGCAGCGGAGCAACGTTCGTGACTCCTTAGGCAGTGACTCCACCGGAGCCGAGAGGTTCGCTGGCAGCGGAGCAACACCATGAGGACAAAATAATTGTACCGGACCCTGCAGTTGTCCAAGGTTTCCCCGACCCTCTCGGTCCTGGAGCGCGAGGAATTAAAATTCGGTTGATCTGCAACCAATAAGCCAGAAGGCCAGGCAACGATGCTAGGTGACAAAGGAAGGAAGGTGTAAACTCTGAGGTAAAAGAACAAGCTAGTATTAGACCCCTCCCTCCTCCCTCATCGACCTTTCATCGGCAGAGACTCTGTATTCATTCAGTGAATCGCCATTTGTTGTAGCCCCTACAACACCCTCCAAAAAATACAAAAAAGATAATAACACACACTTCTAAATTTTTTGGAGCCCCCTTTGAAACCAGAAGAAGAAGCTAAGTAAAGTTTTTAAGAGCAAGTCGCTAAGTCGCGAATACATGATTTGCGACCCATGCGACCTATGCGACTCTGCGACCCTAAGGTCGCCAAGTCGCCAGGTCGCAAGAGTCGGAAGTCAGGCAATTTGCAACCTTGCGACCCAGCGACCTTAAGGTCGTGAGGTCGCAAGGTCGCAAAATTAAGGAATTAGGGGATTAGCGACTCAGCGACCTTGCGACCCAGTGACCTTAAGGTCGCGAGGTCGCAAACTATCAACTTGCGACCTCATTTATTGCTCGCATGTGCGACTCCTTTTTATAAGGGCAGGTCTCTAGGTCGCATTTGTGACTCACGGCGAAAATCATGGAATTGCTCTGACAGGTCGACTGGCGCGTTTTCTTCCAGGTAAGTTGCCTTTTCCTCCCTGTGTTTCCTTCCCCAGCATTTCTTGCCATTATTTGAGCCTCCCCGCGGCCTTAATTGCTTTCTGGTGAAGATGTAGGGTTTCTGTTGAGTTTTATTGTTGTTTTGTTTCTCATAAACCCCAGGGTCACCTGTGTCTTGCCCAATTCCTCATGGCTGTGCCTTATTTCCAGTTTAGACCCTTTCCAGCCGTGTATGTTTCCCGTTAGGGAGAAATTATCCACAAAACCGCGTGCGCTCAAAACCCCCCGGCAGGCTTAAGTGCGACTTGCGACCCAGCGACCCAGTCGCAAAGTCGCAAGGTCGCACAACCCCCTGTTAGCGACTCTGCGACCTTGCGACCTAGTTGCAAGGTCGCGAGGTCGCATGTGAGTTCTTTTGTAGATCAGCGACCCTGCGACCCCCAGAGAACAGTTAATTAAACTCTGCATGTGTAGACTCTATTTAGTCGTTATCATCATGTCTTTCTCATCCTGGGATTCTTTCCTGAATGCAACAGGTGAATTTAAAGCAGACACGATACCGGTCCTCTCCGACTCTAGCAACATGGCACCCCGGGTATCCCGAAGGAAAAGTAAGCAGGTGGTGGAGGAAGAGTCAGACACAGACATACAAAGATCTCCTCCACCAATATACAGAGACACCCTTTGCACCTTCGCAAAGGGGGACAGCCTTAGGTGGTATGAAGTATACCGCGAGTTCGCCATAACAGAAGAGGAGTTTCCAGAAGAGCTCCCGGACCGGGAGGTATACCTAAAGGTCAAGAAATCCAAATTTCACCTAGCAGGGGCACATCCCGCCATCTTTCTGTGCCCAGAAATGTTAGACTGGATCATACAGAAGACGGATCCCAAGAATTTCGCGATCCGAGATAGTGGAGGTAAAGCTTTTGCAATGTTGGAGAGCTCAAAAGCACAGGTCTACTACTCGCTACCCCAAACAGAGGTAAATTTTACCCCGAGACGGTTTTCTGCAAATGAAGTACCGATGATTGATACAATCAGAAAATGGTGGGCGGAACCAGATAAATTTAAAGTCAAGAAAGACCAGGAGTACCCAGTGGCCAGTCTGAGGAAAGTGTATAAGCTAGTGGCCGCCATGCTGTGCAGAGTGTACGGACGTTCGGACGCCACCACTTTCAACGGAGCATGGGCAACCATTATGGAACACGTTACGGTGCACGGCACTCGATTCAATTGGGTTGGTATATTAATGGGCTCAGTGCAAACAAATTTGGCTTCAACTTTAGCCCCAGATGAGGGAACGCCGTCAGAATTTTATATGGCTTCGTATTTATTAGATGCTGTCTGTGCCTAGCTGCATGTTGAGGGATGGCCACATAACTGGGACTCCGAACAGACTCGGGCAATCCATTTGCAGACCAAGGTATTCTGGGAATCCAGGTACAAGTCAGATATTGAGAAAATCTCTCATATATTCATTCCCGCCCTTTACGGGAAACTATTTGGTCAAGACACCCCCTGCATGTCTTGGCGAGCAATGGAGACACTAGGTCAGGTGGCGCACTAGTTTCCACTCGCCGAATTTACAATCATCCGAGTATTTGGCACATTCAAAGCACCACATGCTCTGCCTAAGTTTATCACCGATAAGGTGCTCATGCAGGAGGTATGTTTCCAGATGACCTCAGGCTTCTCCAATGTCCTTTCCAAAGGGAAGAAGAAACCTTGGCCCACTCTACCCCTCACCATTGGTGCTTATACATTCAAGGACTTCAGAGAAGTAGTGCGTGAGGGGGAAGAGATAAAAAGTTACCACTTTAGAAATCTGGATTGTCGAACTTATGACCCAGTCAGGATAGTTCCTGAGCATTGTAAAAGGGCCAATTTTAAATGGAGTTACCAGCATGTCGAGTGCCCGGCAGAGGACGAAAAAAGAAACTGGTACAACGCAGACAGGCATCTAGCTCCGGGGATCGACTCGGAATGAGAAGAGGAGGATCACCAGAATTTAGAAGATAGGAGCCATAAACTAGGAGGCTCTTCTTCCTCCAAAGATAAGAGAACACGGACCAGTACAGGGCCTGACACCTCGGATCAGCAACGGGCAGCAGAAGCCCAAGCCAAGAAGGAAGAGGAAAAGAAAATTAAGGAGGATGCCAGGACAGAGCGGAAAAGGAAAAAGGAAGAGGAAAAGGAAAGACAGGAAAAGGAGGCACAGGCGGCGGCAGAACAAGCACTTAAGGAAGAACTTGACAAAGTCAATCGTCAAAAGAAGGCAGAACAAGCCGCCGCGGCAGAGCGAAAGAGAAAAGCTAAAAAGGAAGCAGAGGCAGAGACAGAACGCAGGAAGAAGGAGGAACACGACAAGGCGGAAGCCAAGCGCCGACAAAAGGAGAAAGAAAAGGGTCAAACACAGGATGAGGAGGACGAGCTAATAGACGACATTGACATATCTCCCCTGGAGATTCCTTCAGGTGGCGCGAAAAGTACCCTCAATGTTGATGATTTTCCGGGGGAGCAAGAAGAAGAAGTCTTCGACCTGACCAGATTGACATTTGACCAACTCTCTTTCAAAATACGGCAAGAGAAAATGAAATGCTTGGCGCAGAGCCATCCCGCCATAGCTACGGTCGCCACTGGAAACGACATAGTCCCAGATACAAGGACTAACCCTGTAATGATAGCGTCAGCAGGCACCGCTTTTGCCGTGGCCACAGAGGAAAATGTCACTAGAATGAGTAGGGAGATTATTTCCCTACAGAACAGGCTAAAAGCAGCGGAGCAGGAGAAATCAAGACTAGAAAGTGAGATGCTACAGCTCCAAAGTAAGCCTGCCCAAGTGAATGAGGTCCCACTGGCGGTCAGGAAAGAGTGTGATATGTTGGAAATGACCATGAGGAAAGTATATAAGGAAATTCTCACCCTAAAACAAACAGTGGCCCCGTTGGCAGAGGCATGAGAGGAAACCAAACAGAAGCATGAGCAGCTCAGGGAAGCCTCGGTAGCTTTGGACAAAATGATAAACTGGACAGCGCAGTATCAGCAAGCTCCCGAACATGTTCCTAGGAAGGATTGGAGTCACACACAAGACGCCAAAGTACAAATTCGGATGAATATGCAGTCCAAAGACAAGCTGGCCAAAGATTTGGACAAAGTGACGTCTGCATATAATCACCTGATAAGTGGTATTGACTCCATGAACGCTCTTCATCACATTCCGTCGTTAGGGGCACTGGATGAAACTAAAGACTGGGAGCAGGTAGAGTAGGAAATTCAGTCTTTTCTGCAACCCGTGAGACAAGCTGTTGCCGCACCAGAATTCGAGGCATCACAAGAGAACCTAAATCGGTTGCTTGTCACTCTAGTACAAATCTATACCAAGCTTGCCTCCCTCTCAATCCTGATCTCTTAGAAGAAGGAGACTCTGATACCGAATGCCCTAGAATGTATGCATCGAATAAAAGAGGAAACCCCTCTTGTCGCCCCTATAACAGCGGATTACCAGACTTGGCGAGATTTCCTCAAGGGCAAGAAAGTTGACGTTCCAGAAACCTCAATCACACAACCACCTCCATAGATAAGCTTTTCAGGCGCAAGTCGCGACCGTCCCCAGGTCGCAGGTCGCACCGGCACCCAGGTCGCAGGTCGCATGGGCACCTACGTCGCAGGTCGCATCGGCACTTAAGTCGCAGGTCGCATGTTCGGCAAAGGTCGCAGGGAAGCTGAACCGCCGGGAAGCTGAAGCGTCGGAAAGCCTAAAGGGCGTGTCTTGAATCTATAAATACCCCTGCGGGGCACATAGTTAAGGGCTTCTCTTTTGTGGACTGAAGAGCAATATTGAATTGTAATTGAAGAACCATACTCTTGGCATATGTAATACAAATACTTGTTAAAACCCCTTTGATTGGATGATGTGTTTAGCTGTGACAACACTGTGTGTATTCTGTGTACAGTTTCAGAATATCGTTCGATTAATGAATCTGTGTTATTAATAGTATCATTCATGCTCCATAGCTATCTGTGATTGTGTTGATGATGCTCAAGTTTACTATTTACTCGTATGATGAATGTTAATGAACTATTTTATTAGCATTTCGTTATATCTTTCGGAGAGTTAAGGGATATTCTCACCATTTAGAAATGTTTCTTTGGTGGTCAGATTATCTTGCATGCATTACCCCATAGATGTGTTGCTAACGACACTTCCTGGACGTATGCATTTCATCTATTACCTTGCTACGCACAGTGTCATATATTGGTTTGATACATCAGTCATGTATTCTGTATCATGTGAATGAGTGTATGTTTGCAGATTCAATCAGGTTGTTCGAGACCGAAGAGAAAGTCATTTAAGCGGTAGCCGGACCCACACCCCAGACGAGATCCCTACTCCAAACGGTTCAAAGTCTAATTGGGACTTTCTGCTGGGGAGATCCCCTACTGTTGGCCGGACATATTTTCCCGTCAACACACTCTCACAAACCTTAGGGCTACATAAAGGAAACTCAAAAAACCCCAAAACATCCTTTGATTGGCTTTTTGTCAGTATTAGTGGTGGACCATACACACCTATCCTCAAAACAACTAAAAACATCCACCTGGCGACTCCACTAGCCTCCAATAGCCCTATTACTTCACTAGTTCTCATTTAGACTCCCTGGGATTGTATCAAATCAGCCAGGAAAAGTTTAGAAGCCTAGTTCTACACTGTGTGAGTTTATCAAGCACTAAGAGAGGTCAGATTTCCGAAAACAGTACTAAAAATTTTAGCCTCTCTACATTTTGAGTTTGAAATCTAGCTTCACAAAGGATCAGTACCAGATCTCATCCAGACCCAAATCCTCCTACTATAGTTGACGACCCAGAAAATATTTTGTGGAAAACTTCTAAAACTGAGAACTCAACTCCTATTAGGACTATCCATAGAGCAAGCTCTTTTCCTGAACATATTACATCTTTACAAGATCCCCAGTTTGACTTGCATCACACAGAGAACCTTTTCATAACCAAGTCACAAACTGATATTGACCAGACTGACTTTGAACCCATAGATTTGCATTAGAGTTCTAGTAGAGAAGCATCTCCTTCCACACCACCTGAATTTCATCTTCTCCATCACTTTAGCTCGTTCCATACCAAATCTACTCAAAATCAGTTCACTGGTCCAAGTACTTCTACTACACCCATCCATACCTCCACTGTGAAAACCACTCCATCCCGTCTCACAAACACACCTCTTGTAAATCCTCCATTAGCGCCCATCATGGCAGCTTGGTATGCGCCCCTAGTTTTACCGGAACCTTTGGTACCTTTGCCAAATGAATACCAATCCAGAAATCCCTACTTCACCGAAGCTGAATCCATCACTGCCCAACAGTAGGTATATAGGATAAATTATGCCTTTGATTACATGGAAATCAAAGAAGAAACCATCAAAATGAGGATCTTTTCACAAAGCTTAGGAGGTGAAGCCAAAAAATGGTTCAAAGCATTAGCTCCTAACAGCATACATGATCTCCCTTCCCTCTACCAAACTTTCATAAACAAGTGGGAAATCAAGAAAAACCCCCTCCAAATCCTTTTCGAATATAAAAATCTTAAGAGGAATGTAGGGGAAAGTGTACAAGATTATTGTACCTGGTTTAATAGTGTTTACAATGCCCTCCCACCTCATATGAAACCCCCTCAAGGCCTAGAACTAGTGAAATTTCCTGAAGGCTTTGATCCGGACATGACATATCAATTGAGAGAGAGAGATCCCACAACCTTAGAAGAAATGCAAAGGGCAGCTATTAGTGTTGAAGCCAACTTAATTGAAAAGAGAGCTAGGGTGAGGTCAGAAAAAAGAGTTACTTAAAAAGACGAAACCATAGCCTCAACCTCCTCATCCGATGCCAAAATGGACAGCTTAATGAGGACAATGGAGAGAATGATAGAAAGAATAAGCTTAAATGAAAAGGCACCTCCTAGGGAGAATCAAACAAATCCCAAAAACAAAAATAGAGCTCAAAAATTTAGAAGAGACATGCCTCAAATAAAACAAAGGGAAAATGACCAACAAATTAGGCCCCCTTTCCAAGAAAATTATCTTGATGAAGAGGGAAGAGAGAACATAGAACCTAAAGAAAGCCATGTAAACTTAATAGGTTTAGATAATCAAGATAATGTTTTTCTCACTGAAGAAGAACAACAATTCTTTTCCCCAGATCAAACTAAAACTAACTATGAGGATTCTGAAGACTACCGCTTGGGATACGAAAATGCCATAATGGAAGTCCATAGGCAATATGACCTTAGGAGAAAAAAGAACCAAGATTCCCCCAAGAAAAACTAAATAGACACTGCTATTAGGAAAGCACCTGAAAACATTCCTAAGAAGACAGTAGAGAATGTCAACAGTATGGTCAAGAAAATTGATCCAAACAAAGGAAAAATCAGCCAACAAAACAATGACCCAAGCTGCCCTAGTACCTCCACTAGTGGCCCTGAGAAAACTATTTTTTTTAGAACCCCAAATCAGAATCATCAAATCAAAATTGTAGAAAAGTTCATGGCTGAAAAAACCGATGTAATTTTGTCCAAAATCCAAGTACCTTTCAGCTTTAAGGGAGAGATTGCCAAAATCAAGATCACCATGCCTCTCACTGAACTGGTCACTCAAGATGTGTATAGGTCCCATGTTTTAAGAGACTTAAACATGGAAATGATACTAATACCTTGAACTTGACAGATGATAAACCAGAACTATTGTTTGGTCCTGAAGTAGATGGAAGGCATCAAGAAGGAGCCATTCCCCCTTTTTATGTCAGCCTAAACATACATGATAAAATTTTGCACAATGCCATGCTAGACTACGGTGCCTCACACAACCTCATGCCTAAAGTTTTGATGGATAGATTAGGCCTGGAAATAACTAGGCCTTACAAAGACATGTATTCATTCAATTCCAGCAAATTCAAGTGCTTGGGCCTAATCAAAGATATTTATGTCAATTTGGCAGAAATACCTGCTAAGAATCTAGTCATGGACATAGTGGTTGCTGACATTCCCCCGAAGTATGGTATGCTTTTATCCAGATCTTAGGGAGCCAAACTTCAGGGGAACCTCCAACTTGACATGCCATATGCTACTATCCCTGTTTTTAGCCAAACCAAGAGGTTATACCGGGAGTCCCACATGAAGTATATGGTAAGTAGCCTAGATAGGCCAAACAACACACCTATGTATTCCATTCACTCAAATATTGATTCTTTCATCTTGTGTAATGAAGAGGATATTAATGAGCAGATAAGTGAAGTCGAGACAGATCTAGTTGCACTACCTCAGTCAAACCAGCTCCTCTATGATGAGCTCGACAGTCAGAACTATCATGACCCTGAACAACTGTAAGATGATGAAACTGAACTTGACTTCCTGCAAATTAAAAATGAAATTTCAAAACCAAAAATCAGTTTAGAATCCGAAACAGGTTGCTCAAATGAAAGACAAACCTCAAAAACAAAACTTTTCTCTTTTTTCAATCCAAAGGTGCTCAAATGTCCTCATATAAAAAAAATCTTTGGGAATCCGTGATTAGGAGATCAAAGTCCCTTGTAGAAAAATGCTCAAAAATGAAGTTGCTCAGAATTGGTCCAAAACAGATCGAATAGAAAGAGCTTGCCAAAATGATCCTATAGCCGTGAACGGCACTCAAATCCGTTTCCGTATGGAGGAGATATTGCATTTTGAAATCGCCCAATAACTTTCAATTTTGAAAGAAATTTTTTAATATATGTGTTGGGATAATTTTATTTTTTATGAAGGTTTAATAAATTAATTAAATTATATAGTTTTAATATTTTATATGGTTTTTTATTAAATCATATATTATATTATTATTTAATTATTTTAATTAATTATTCAAAAAAAATTAATTAAACCTTATTAAAAAACTAAATATTAAACCCATATATATTAAACAAAATTTGAAATATGAAAAAAGGGTTAAAAAACCCACATGTCCAAAGTTTTCATGGAAAAATGTTTTAAAACCCAAAAGGCATAACGAATGGTTTAAAAGTCAAAGGCACGTGGTGGTTCACGTGGGCTATGGTATGCGTGGGTTTTTAGAAAACGTGTGCGGAATTAAAACCAAATGGGCGAAATTAACGTGGCGTTTAAAAAATGCTTTTGTTTGCAAGCAGTAAGGTTCGACCTTGGGTCGGGCGGGCACAAACGGTGCATTTAAACCATTGGACCACGTGTTCATTTGCTAAACCATGGCACGGAAGTTTGTTTAAAAATTAAATTTTCGATTGGCGCATTTAACCCCGTGGGACATGGTCCCGTGGAGTTAGCGCTCTAGAGTGGGTTTTAACTAATATTATGGTTTTAACTTTATTAAAGCCGCGTTTAACTCAACGTTCTTCAATGTTTTTCAGAGGGTATGGACACATGGACCTATATTTTAGCGCCCTCCCACTAGCGGCAGTTTCGGTGGTTCCTCTATTTTAGCGCCGGCCTTCATATTTGTCGGAGCTATCTGGCAGTTAGCCAGACTTAGCTGGAGGGAATCTAGGCAAACTTCAGTTAGCCATAACTTTAGCTAGGAAAGTCCTTTTTGGATGATTTTTTTTTTAATTTTGGGGTATTGGGTCATTTTGGAGCTGTTGGAAGTATTTGCAGAGCCATCAGAGTGCTCTATCAGAGAATTTACCAGCGTTTGTGGTCGTGGAGCCACCAAGGCCTAAGCGTAGAAGAGCTGTTTTGGACTACCTTCATCCAATGGAGGTGTTTGTTTAGTCATTTTATACTGATTTGAGCCTTTTGAATCTTAATTTGCAGTGTATTTTTCCATTTGAGGCTTCTATACAGTTGTATTCACATTTTGAGCATTTAATCAAAAAGGGAAAAGCCTAATTAGAGGCTTCTGGACCCAGCGGAGGTAGCCCAAGAGAGGGGTGAACTGCTTAAACAATTATTTTCTGTCATACTATATAATTTTACCGCATAATTTCCGATTCTGCTCCTTTAAATAGTAAATTTTTATAAGCAAACTTTTCCCAAGCAGGTTTAAACAGTGAACAAAACTTATTAGTTCATCTTCAAACCATTATATTTCATTTGCTGAATATGTATACTTGCCTATTCACACATTAAAGTTGGATCAATGAATACTTTGCACTTAAAACAAATACTTTCATTGATCGGATCTCAGTGATTACATTTTATTTCTTTAGGCAGAGTCTGTAGAAGGGCCAGGTAGCCTCCGGATTCATCCTTTCTTTGAAAGGTGAAATATTCGGTGAATGCCCCTACAGTCAATCTCTGTATGAGAAATACTTTTTTCTCACAATTTTAGATCAGGTTGGTATCAGAGCTCAAGGTTTTGCTAAAGAGTTTGTGAAATTTGTGCAAGTAAATTGTATTATTCTGCAAAATTTGATGCTTAGTAGGCTGAAATTGCAAAGAGGGGAAGGTCAATTGGTTAGAGAACAAGTTAATCCTCAACCAAGGAGGGCTAGAGTGCCATTACATCCACCTTCCATTTCATCCTCAATAGCCTTAGAATCAGCCACAAACATGTCTTCCAGAGAAGGAGAAGTACATGAGGAAATGGATCCCAAGGAAGAAGAAAGAATCTTTAGAAAAGCTTTCTTGGACTTGACTGAGATGGTTAGGATCCTATACCAGGAGAGAAATGATAGGATTGCTGGAGAAGGGTCTAGAAACCAAAGAGAAGAAGGAGATTCTTTAGGAGGGAAGAAAGACAAAGATGAGTCTAAGAAAAGGAATGGAGGAAATGGTGATCCTTCATCTCCATCGTCATCCTCTTCCTCCACATCATCCTCTTCTACTTCTGTTAATCAGTCACATAAAACAAAAAAATCTCTTAAAAATCCTTTGTTAAAGCTTGATGTAAAGTTTGAGTTGCCGATGTTTAATGGTGATGTGAATGCAAAGAAATTGGATAACTAGATTAGACAGCTGGAAGTATATCTAAGAATTCAGAATTTGCATGATGATGACACAAAAATCCAATTAGCCTCTTTGAGAATGGATGGAGCAGCGTTGGTTTGGTGGGAAGCCAAGACTAGAGAGGAGATTAAAAAGCATGGTAAGATAATTCTAACTTGGAATGAGTTTTTTACTGCTATTAAGAAACAGTTTTATCCTCTTGCTCATATTCAGAAAGCAATCATGAATTGGCAAAATTTTAGGCAACTTAAGGGTCAAAATGTGCAAGATTATACCCAAGAGTTTAGAAGGAGAGCACTTCTACTTGGAGTAGACTTACAAAGTCAAGAAACCTTGTTGAAATACATAGGAGGTTTGCACAATTACCTACAACATACTATTCTAATGTTCAATCCTACCAGCTTAGATGAAGTCTGTGTGCAGGCTACACATTTAGAAGCTAGAGGAAAGAATAATTTTGATGAGGATAGTAATTTCAAAAACAAAGGAAAGAAGAGAGTTGCAAATTCAAGAAAAGAAAAAGGAAAGTTATTTTGCAAGAACTGTTCGAAGACAAGTCATGATGAAGATCATTGTTGGAAGCTTCATCCTGAACTGAAACCAGAAAAATTCAAGAACAAAAACAAGACCAAAGAAAAGGAGAAAACTGTAGCGACAGTTGAGCAAGACTTAGGGTCAGACTCAGGAGATGAGACAAAAAGCATAGGCATGGTTTTAAAGAACATTAAGGGGAAAGAAGTGGTGCAAGACACAATTCCTAGTTCTAGCTCTTTGAATTGTCACAAAGATACTCATGATGAAAAGAGGAGGATAGAGCTTTTCCATGTGAGAGTAATTTCAAAACATACCAAAATTGACACACTATTTGACAGTGGGTCACAAGCGAATCTTATATCTGAAGACTTGGTCAAGCAGCTTAAACTTGAGACCATTCCACATCCGAAGCCTTATCCACTTGGATGGATATGCAAGGATGCCAATTTGCAAGTTTCAAGGAAGTGCATATTGCGCTTTGCAATAATTGCACACTTTATTGACACAGTTGAACTTGATGTGGTGCCGCTTGATATCTCAGGTATTGTTTTGGGAAGTCCTTACTTATTTGACAGGAAGGCCATCTTTCATCGCCATGAAAACAAGTATCACTTGTTCAAATATGGTAAAGAGTACATTGTGAGAGCTCACAAGAAGAAGCTGGAATCTTCTTTACTCCATGCAAGTCAATTGAAAAGACTGGTTAATGCAAGTCAAAGTCTAACTTTTTTGATGTTGAAACGACCAGATTTTGAGCATTCACCTTTTTATGATGTTGCTAATAATATGTCTCAGTTTGATAACAGTTTGTCTTTGAAAAAAGATGATGTTATGTTGCACGAATTACCTTTTGGGTCAGCCAATGCAGAAAATGAAGTGTCAAAGAAAAGCAGTGCAAGCAAGAAGGACACACCATTCAGCATGGGAAAAAGTTGGTTTCAGAATGGTACAATTCGCCATGGGAACAGTTTGCAAGATGAAGGTTGTTTTAACTCTTCTGGGAAGTTTGATCAATGTAGAGAAAGTTTGTTTTCTGCAGATTACAATTGTTGTTCTGCAAATTTTAATCATTTGCATCATGACTCCGTCAATCTTAGCAATGGTCGATCAGTTGATTCCAGAGACAGATTATCATTTTCTCAAAAGCTTCATTTGATGAAATCGGGTAGATTTCAGTTATTCAAAGGTGGAAGAGTGGAGAATCAGTCTCCACATCATTGGTTTTAGTAATCAGAAATCTTTTGAGGGTCCAAAAGCTTCCCATTTGGGAGGTGTGATCAGGAGATCAAAGTCCCTTGTAGAAAAATGCTCAAAAATTAAGTTGCTCAGAATTGGTCTGAAACAGATCGACTGGAAAGAGCTTGCCAAAACGATCCTGTAGCCATGAACGACACTCAAATTCATTGTTGTATGGAGGAGATATTGCATTTTGAAATCGCCCAATAACTTTCAATTTTGAAAGAAATTTTTTAATATATGTGTTGGGATAATTTTTTTTTTTATTAAGGTTTAATAAATTAATTAAATTATATAGTTTTAATATTTTATATGGTTTTTTATTAAATCATATATTATATTATTAATTATATATTTTAATTAATTATTAAAAAAAAAATTAATTAAACCTTATTAAAAAACTAAATATTAAACCCATATATATTAAACAAAATTTGAAATATGAAAAAACGGTTAAAAAACCCACATGTCCAAAGTTTTCATGGAAAAATGTTTTAAAACCAAAAAGGCATAACGAATGGTTTAAAATTCAAAGGCACGTGGTGGTTCACGTGGGCTATGGTATGCGTGGGTTTTTAGAAAACGTGCGCGGAATTAAAACCAAATGGGCGGAGTTAACGTGGCGTTTAAAAAACGCTTTTGTTTGCAAGCGGTAAGGTTCGACCTTGGGTCGGGCAGGCACAAACGGTGCATTTAAACCGTTGGACCACGTGTTCGTTTGCTAAACCATGGCGCGGAAGTTAGTTTAAAAATTAATTTTTCAATTGGTGCGTTTAACCCCGTGGGACATGGTCCCGTGGAGTTAGCGCTCAAGAGCGGGTTTTAATTAATATTATGGTTTTAACTTTATTAAAGTCGCGTTTAACTCAACGTTCTTCAATGTTTTCCAGAGGGTATGGACACATGGACATCTATTTTAGCCCCCTCCCACTGGCGGCATTTTCAGCGGTTCCTCTATTTTAGCGCCGACCTCCATATTTGTCAGAGCTATCTGGCAGTTAGCCAGACTTAGCTGGAGGGAATCTAGGCAAACTTCAGTTAGCCATAACTTTGGCTATGAAAGTCCTTTTTGGACGATTTTTTATTTTTATTTTGGGGTATTGGATCATTTTGGAGCTGTTGGGAGTGTTTGCAGAGCCATCGGGGTGCTCTATCAGATAATTTACCAGCGTTTTTGGTCGTGGAGCCACTAGGTCCTAAGGGAAGAAGAGTTGTTTTGGACTACCTTCATCCAATGGAGGTGTTTGTTTAGTCATTTTATATTGATTTGAGCCTTCTGAATCTTAATTTGTAGTGTACTTTTCCATTTGAGGCTTCTATACAGTTGTATTCACATTTTGAGCATTTAATCAAAAAGGGAAAAGCCTAATTAGAGGCTTTTGGACCCAGCGGAGGTAGCCCAAGAGAGGGGTAAACCGCTTAAACAATTATTTGTTGTCATACTATATAATTTTGCTGTATATTTTTAGATTCTGCTCCTTTAAACAGTAAATTTTTATAAGCAAACTTTTCCCAAGCAGGTTTAAACAGTGAACAAAACTTATTAGTTCATCTTCAAACCATTATATTTCATTTGCTGAATATCTATACTTGCCTATTCACACATTAAAGCTATATCAATGAATAATTTGCACTTAAAACAAATACTTTCATTGATCGTATCTCAGTGATTACATTTTATTTCTTTAGGGAGAGTCTGTAGAAGGGCCAGGTAGCCTCCGGATTCATCCTTTCTTTGAAAGGTGAAATATCCGGTGAATGCCCCTACAGTCAATCTATGCATGATAAATACTTTGTTCTCACAATTTTAGATCAATCTGGGTCAAAATAATCTTATGTTTCTGCCTTACCTAGACACCTTAGCATCAAAGAATTTTGTCCCATCAGAAGGACTGTTGACTCTCACAAACATTGCTATAGATCCTGAAGAGGTGTCTACTAAAATTAATATTGAGGAGTATAATGTGGGTAGCCTAGCAATACCCAAAACGATTAAGTTATCTAGAACTCTGTCATTACACACACAATTGAAATACATAAGGCTATGCAAGAGGTTACGGGATGCTTGCATATATAATGATGAAAGCTCAAAGCCTTATGACTCTGGCATTATTCAAAAGAGATCTCCTTCCAAGAGAAACAATGAAATCCTTGGAAAAATTGTGTCACTAACAAAGAAATCCAAAGGATTGAGACTATGTATAGACCTTAGGTACCCAGACAAAATCTCCATGAACTACAACTACCTTTTCCCAATATAAGTCATCCTATACAAAGGGTAGGAATTTCTAACAAAATGTCTTTACATGATAGTGTTTCAAGTTATCATCAGGTGATACCTCTTTTGATCAATCAGCATAAAGCCATCTTCAAATTTCCTTGGAGCAACCCCATGTTTGACCAAATGCTTCCTAGATTAAGGAGTGCTGAAGACACCTTCCAAAGAGGTATGACCCCTATTTTCAAATTCTTCACTATGATATACATAGATGATATCATTGTCTATTGTGAAGCTGATGAAAAGTACCTTTTTTACCTAAGGAGGATCTTTGAAAGACATAAGTTTTGGAAACAAAATTCAAAGAGAAAATACCCAAGAGAGCATGGCTGGTCTGAAAAATTTTGGAAAAATCCTTATACCATGCTTTCAAATGGAGGTAAATATGATTTTTGTTATCAAGAGCTGAATGGACAAAGAATGATAGGAGATCCTTTTGAATATAGGATGCTCAAGTACCATTGCTGTAAAAACTCCTAGTTTTAAAATTTTTCATTCATTGTACATAAACATTGCATGAGAAAAGTCACAAAAATACAAAAATAGAGAAAGAAAGAAAAAGAGGGCAGATTTGAAAAGAGGTACAGCCCCATACCAAAAACATAGTAGTATTGAAAGTGTGCAAGCCCAAATGCCACTACTTGTGCCAAAAAGTCTTATTCAGTCATCTAGCCTAATCATGGTTGAACATGTTTTTCAATTTATTGCTGATAAGTTAGTGAAAGAGAGCTTGTCAAATCATTTAAGCTTGACTTGTCAAAAATAAATAGATTAGGAGTGAAAGATATTGGTTCCACAAGCTCAAAACAAAACCAAAGATAAAAATGGGAATGCATAGCAAATGATACATCACAACCCTCATTTTTCTAGTTATTACTTATGAAAAATAATGTTTGTGTGCAGCTTGTTCCAATGCCACAAACCATGATAGATCAGATTGTCTAATCCTGATTTGAATCATGCTTTCAATTTCATGTCAATATCTTAGAGAATGAATTCTGCCAAACAGTTTAATCTTGGCAGTAAAATACTCTAGGTAGAGAATAAAAGAGTTCACTGGCTTAAACTAAACTCTTGGAAGAAATAAGTGTATAAGTAGATAGTTATTTTTGTTTTAAAAAGAAAGAAATGTCAAGGGTTTACTAGTTCAAGTGCACCCAAGGAAGAAAAAATGTTAGGAAAGTAGGTTGGGTAGGTAGAGATGAATTTGAGCTAATCATGTTTTCAGATTATTGAAATCACAACTTCAAGGAAGCATCAACAAATGAAAGAAGAAAAGCATGCCCAATGGATGAGGCACTGGTCGCCATAAACCAAGAGATATGAAGTTCTCGACACCTCCTGAAGGGGAGCTTCCCTCCCCAAGTGGAGCCACTGTTAGTCATCAATAATTTTTTCTTTTATAGATGACTAAATGTCCATCTTAGATTTCTAGAAACAAAATTCATCAATCTTGTGAGTTTTAGAAATCTCACTACCTTCATTATCTTTAGGATAAATTTCTCACTATTCTACTACTCTGTCAAGGCATAGCTATCCTATCACTCCCAGAAGACAAAATAATAGACTTATGTCCCTCATTCTCACTATGTTTTCCACCTCAAACTTTACCACTCTACTTCTGATTTCCTAGGCCTTCTGTTTGTACACCTTGGTTTGCCAAATAGCCTAAAACTTTCCCCCCTATTCACCAACTGACTCAAGCAATGGTGATTTTAAACTCCCTTTCTAGAGTCTTTAGATAAATCCAAGGTTTTAGTTTCTAATATTGCAATGAAAAACGATTGGTCAAAATCTGTTTTTACACCTCAAAACCCTGACTCAGTTTTCAGCTAAAGCACCAAGTCAAAAAGGTATCTCAAAAGGTCATGTAGGGTCTCCTAGGTTTCTTATTGTTTTGACTATCTAAACTCACTGTTTTTATGTGCCCAAAGATGAAATAAGATGAAAAAGGACCATCAAGAAAAGTAAAGTGAGCTTATGACTATCCAAAAGGTGTTAAAGACCTCCAAAGGGTCCTCCTTGATCAGAGCATAAAGTCTGCAAAAAAGAACAGTTGCCTATCTTGGAGAATTTCTACCGGAATGCTTTATGATAGTTATTAGAAGAATAGAGCCTAGATGAGAAACCCAAACTCATCAAGGACACCCACAGAAGAAGAAAAGCAACATGCCTAAGCTCACAAAGAGAATCATGGTTTCATAACCAGATTGGCTATAAGGTGTTGCACAGCCTAGAACCCATACAAAATATCATGAAGACAGAGGTACATAAGCATGACTGCGCACAAATTATAGATTCATTGAAGAAAAAAATCAAATTGAGAAACCTCCTTGGTGACAACAGGCAAAGATTAAAAAATGATGTCAAGAAATGACTTATGAGATTGTGAAAGTAACAATGTTTTCACTGCACCAAAGTAAACAACGATATCAGTGGTTTTGTAATTATTTAACACAACACGGTGTTGCACAGTAAGGGATCCATGCAAGAGGTTAAAAGGGATAGAGATGCATCAACACCATCAAACACAAAACCAAGGTTTCTAAGAATGATAATTATGGAAGGGAAAAGGGCCCTTAAAAGATAGAAGTCTTAAAAAGTAGGCAGAAGTGACCTAAAGGTCATCAGACTCCATTAGAAGGTCAGAAGGCTTTCAGAAGACATTTGAAAGGTGGCCTCCATGGTTGAAATAAGATAAAAGGGGTTTTATTTGTCACTACAGCAAAAAGGAAAAATTATAAAAAGTATCAGTGAAGGCTGCCTAAGTTTTCAAATATAGCCAAAGGATTGTCAAAGGCAGTATGAGGGAGCCTAAGTTTTCTATCAAATGAAAAAGACCAAAAGTGAACATTAGAAAAGAGGGTTTTTTTATTTTAATTATTATTTCCAAAGGGTATAAAAAGCATATGGTCAGCATTCAAACTTATTTTATCATATGCCAACAAGAGAGAAAAAGCTCTAGGCATAAAAATCAGTGTTTTTCTGGTAGTTTTCGGGCAGGAAACCTACACTACGCACCTATTGAATCATACTGCGCTCCTGTAAACCTTCTCTGTGAAATTTTCTATTGAGTGTTGAGCTCCTAAAGCGGTGGGCTATGTTTCTGTGCATGAAGACTCTACCTAGGAGACCCGGCACCTGCATGCAGAGGCACCCGATCCTCCTGCCAACACTTTGTGCAAAGGCGCCCGACCCTCCTACGAACACCTGCATGCAGAGGCGGCCGAACCTCCTGCCAACACTTCGTGCAAAGGCGCCCAACGCTACAATTGCTACGCTCTTTTTTGTGCAGGTCTGCCAAGAAGACACGACACCTCGTGCAGAGGCTGCCCAATGCTACAATTGTTGCACTCCTGTTGTCTGCCCAGAGGCACCCTACTAGCCCGTGTAGAAATTCTCGACAGCGTGCAAGTTGTGCTGTATTCAGGTCTGTCCAGAGGCACACGACACTTCGTGCAGAGGAACCTGACAGCTCCAGTGTACTACGCATCCACACATTCAATAGCTGCCCAGAAGGACTTGACTGCTCTCCAAGCTTGCCCGACAGCGTGCAGAGTGTGCCGCACTATGCTCCTAAGCTTGTAGAGGCTGCCCAACAGGATGTGCAGAAGGCGCTCGACTGACCCGTGCTGCACTTCTATGCACTTTTCTTCCGCTGTGAAGAATGTTTTGAAGGTTTTTTTTTTTCCCTGCCTTTTCATACTGTTTGAAGATGAGATGTGGAGAAATACGAAGGGTAAAATTAAAGGGAATTTGAAAAAAACCTTAGAGGAAGAAAAGTCAGGTCCCCATGTTTGCAAGCACTACTGATTGGGAAAACTCCCATCCATTTACACACTAAAAATACATCAAGGCCAAAGGTGTCTTCCTTCACTCCTCTTTTCCCCTCCACATTTTCAGATCATTGCCTTCCTCATTAACCTTTCATTTTTCCCTCTCCATATCATCTCCCGAGAAGATCATGGTTTTTAAAGGCAAAAGTGAAGGACATAATGCCTCTAGAAGTCAGCTTTGACAGGGACGAGGGAAGTTAAAGGCCTAAAGAACAACAGAGGAAGGGTGGGAAAGAAAATATGTTTGAACCTATAAACACTAAAGAATTGACAGCCTCTCCTACTGTAGTTTCATATTTCCAAGAGGTGGGATGCTATGAGTTCTGTGAGAAAGTGTAGAGAGCCCAAAGTCATCCCCACTATGACCAAACTCTTTTTCCTTAATCTCCATGACCACCAAGTATATCTAGCCGGAGTGAATTTTGAGCTCACCACCGATGCAATCTCTAGGGCCATTGTAATACCTTACATGGGAGAAAATTGGTTCAAACAAGTGTATCTGGACTTAAGCCATTATCTTCCCTTCTTAAAACCAAGTTGCCAAGCTGAATGAAAAACCATCTTTCCCTTCTCCCATTTTTTGGAAAGATATGCCCCTTTGACGAAAATCATTATGAAATACTTCACCTGTGAGAGTAGATTTTCTAGAGTGTACTCTTATCACATAAGACTTCTTATGCATTTCACTAAGGCCAAACTGCTACATTTACCCTACTACTTTTATAAAAGTATTGATAAAATTTCATCCATTGTGCGGAGGAGACGTCCTTCACAGCAGATGCAAAGTATTTTCCATCATTCCCTTATCAAAATGATTGTCCTACACCAATTAGAGCAACAAGGCATCTCAGGGGAAGTTTTCATCGCCCATGATGTTTTCACAAATCCACCGCCTCTTCCTCTGCAAATTGTACCATCATCATCTCATCCACATTCCTCCATTTCTCCATCACCCCTCACTAACCATGACAGCCATGATGAAGAAGAAAGTGATGAAGAACATGAAGAAAACAACAGCCAAGAAGAAAATGACAGTCAAGAAGAGAGTGAAAATGAAGAAGAGGATGAGGAAAAAGAGGATGACATGGCAGAAAATGAAGAAGATGATGAGGAAAAAGAAGATGACAGGGCAGAAAATGAAAATGATGATAGCCAATAAACAGAGGCAGATTCTAAAGATGAAAACAGTGAGCTTGATAAAGAGGAAGAAAAAATTGGCAGCAAAGGAAAAGAGGCAGATTTTAATGGTGAAAATAGTGATTTTGAAGACAGAGACAATGAGCACAATAACAATGAGCAAAACATTGATAACGAAGAAACAGATTCTGAAGGCAAAGATAGCAAGCATATTCATGAAGAAGAAGATGATATGGCAGAACGTGAGGAAAATCATGATAGTGATGAAGAAGAGAAAAGCAATGAGGCAGAAAATGAAGAGGATGATGAGGACCAAGAAGATGAATAGGAAAATGAGGAAGAAGACAACCATAATCAAATAGAAAATGACAGCCATGAATAAATAAAACATGACAGTAAAAATGAAGAATTCAATGACGAAGAAAACAATGCAAATGCAAAGACAGAGGCAGAGTGTGAAAGTGAGGACAGTGGGAAAAATAGCATGGAAGAGCATGACAATGATGAAGGTAAGGATAGTGATGCTAGCATGGGTGAAAGTGAAAATACCTCCCAAGAAGACAGTCAAGAACAAAATAAAGAAGACACACATGCAGGGATCCTTACTGATGAGAAACATAGTCTTAAGGTCACCCATGATGAAATGAGACATGTCAACCCTTGCCATCTCACTTATCAAAGAGGATCAAGGCAAATTTTTGCTACCTCCAAGAGGCAAGGGACTTTTCCATCTACATCAGCTCATCCATTGGAAAAAAGGAAGCAAAGGGTAAAGCAAGAAAAAGAAGACCATGAGGTGGAAAGAGATTTTGAGACCATTCAAGTAGATAGTGATGAGGAGAATGAGGGAAGAATTAAAAAAATGCTTTTCCAGGATAGAAATGCACAAATCAAAGACCTCCAAGCACATTTGGGAAGGGTCAACAGTATAAATGATGCCCTTGACTTAGGGAATAGACAACTAAGAGCAAAAATGGAAATTTATGAATCAAGAGCCCTCAAAGCTCAGAAATAATCCCAAAAGGCACAAATGAAGATAAAGGAGTTGATGGGAACTTATGAGGATAGTAGTGATAAGGGAGGTCAAACTAGAAGGAGACCTAGAACTATGGGTCTAAGGAAAACATTGGCAAAGCAAAGAGAAAAAAAATCAGCCCTAGAAGAATAACTTCCTCTCAATGAGATACTTGCAATGGAGATTGAACATGGTAAGGAATCATGGCTTGAAAGGGCTAACATACACCTTGAGGCCAAGATGGACAAGGCAAATAAAGACTTGGAGTTACAAAGAAGAATGACCAAACATTATGCCCGAAGAAATCAATTTGCAAGGGTCAAATTGAAGAAGGCTCAAGGAAATATCTTGGCACCAAAAGAGAAAAATAACTAAGCTAGGCTTGGAATATTAGCCCAAGATTCTCTATAGGTTTCCCAAAACCGATGAGGCACTCTTCCACAAAATTTGGAAAAATTTGGACAACTTTTTGTTTTTTGCAAAATTTGAGGCTAGAAGAGTAGCACACCCGGCACTATGCTCTTTTTTAGAGCATATTCAGGAGGAAAGGCTTACTTTTTTGGACTCCTCATCACTCATATATCATGCTCACAAATTTTCAAGGCAAGTGGTGTTGTTTTGGTCCTCCGAAAGGGTCAAAAACACTCATTTTTTCACCATTCTGCTTGCTTTTCAGGACATGTGCTGCGCTCCTACCAGTCTTGGAATTTTCACTTTTTGAACAGGTTTCAGAGGTCATATTTGAGAACCAAGGGTAAATTCAGAAATTATACTTCAAGGGATTTCCAACAATCCATCACGGAGCCTTTTTAGACATTGGGAAGGCCTCCAAATCACTGCTGCAATATGACCCATTTTTACTGTCCCTGTGCTAAGCTCCTGGCTTGGAAATTCGGCCTAAGGCATAGTGTTGCGCTCCTACGGTTGAAAGTCAGAATGTGTGTTTAGCAAGTTTTCAGAGGCATTTCAGGCCTAAAAGGTCAATTTATTTGCTGCAAATGGCCGAAAAGATATTTATTTTAGATATTTTGTACCTTGGGCCTTGCAAGGCCTCAAGGACAAATTAGGATATTTCTTGTTGGCCAATAGGATTCTAGATAATCTCTTTGGTTTTTCTTATTCATGCATGATAAATAGAGCATGGAGACTCATTGTAAATTTTGGCTTTTGATGAGTTTTGAGAGCAATACATGGTTCTTTGAAGTTGAAGAGAAATTTGGTGTTATGGAGCTTGTGATTGATTTGCTTGATTAATGATGATGAAAGCTTGCTTACAGGATCCATGAGCTTGGTGAATGGTGATGTTTCTCTAATTTTTTTATGTCTTCTTGTTTTTAATTATGTCCATATTTCTATGTTGCAGTAGGATAGAAAAGTATAGGATGAGAAATGTTGATGGAGGCACCTCAGTCCTTCCTATTACTGTTGTCTTAATGTTTTCTTCTTCTAGGTGTGTTTGAGGAATTCTTAATTGCTCCTTAGGCCTCTTTTATCTTGTTTATTTCATCATTGGAGTACTATTCTAGTTTACAAATATGACTTACTGTATGCGCTACTTATTTGATGCTGTCTGTACTCTGTCTTGAAATCTTTCTTTGATGTATTGATTGTTAAGTTAAGCCAAAGAGGAATTGTTTCGATCTTGCCCTTTGTATATGCTTATCAGTTTGCCTCAGAGTTCTCAACAGCTTGATTGATGATGTTTAGGCATTCCCTCTTCATTGGCTAATGTTGTTTTTTATCTCATATGTTTTCAAAATTTCTAGGTGAAATTACTCAAGTTAAGATAGGATTTCTTGCTTGCTCTGCTTCACTATTGTTATCTTGAATCTTTATTGGTTTAAGTATTTTCATTGAGTAAATTTTTTGCCCTATCTCATGACTATTACCTTATGCTTGTCATTATTTGATACCTTCTTGTTTATGGGTACATGAAAAAGGATTCTTGACTGCCCTTTTCCCTACTTTGTTTTCCCAAAATTAATGTCCATTTTCACTTCACCCACAACCTTAAAAGATCCATTGACTACACTATATTTTCTCTATGATGCACTCTGACTCATTGTTGAGATATCCCTGACTTCATAGACTCCATAGCCCAATGATTTGATGACCTCTCACTCCACCTATTCTACTTGACCATTTTTACCCAACCCAACCAAACAAACATAACCCCACACTTCACAACTAGCCTAAAATCAACCATTTAAAGCGAACAACTTCACATCCTTCACACACAATAGAGAGAGCCCTCTCTGAGTCTAGGAAGGCTAGATCCTAGGACTCCAGAGATTTGTTTCATGTTACCCTATCATTTGGTTTTTCCAATTTTCCAAATCACAGGACACTAACAGAGCCTATGTTGTTTAACTGTGTCAAGTGAATAATATGTGCAATGGCATTGGAGGCAGTAATCCTGCGAAGAATTGTGTTGGAGCAATCGAAGAAGAATGTGTAGTTCCTACTGTGGGTTTCTATTCCTAAACCAGGAATTCACTTCATGTTCCAAAAGTGTATTTTTGTTCCTGTTTCAATAACGAGGTTTGTAGTGATTCATGGGAGTAATCTAGAATATCTCAGAAGTTTTGTTGCTGCATAGTGAACTATTTCGTTCAGATCATGGGCCCATAACCCACAGATCCACAAATTGGAAAAATTGCAGTTTTGCTGCATCATACCCACTCCTACCAAGTTGGCATCGGTAAATCCATTTGTTGCAATGATGATCTATCCATAGGAAATTCTTCAGTGCCCCACATTTAAGGATGCCCCAAAATATATAGGAATATTCTTCTTGTGATTTAGTCTACACAATATTCCTATAATTAAACACAATACAATAGTGATTACAACTACAACAATATATATGACAAATTTTCTAAGATGAGAAACACTTTTATGCTTACGAGTAGATCACAATGAAAAATTTACCCAAGGTCCACACAAACTCGTATTTCCCATAAATGTTGTGGCATTAATATTTTTGAAAACTCCACCATTTAGGACCTCTCTTGATAAGTTGTTGAGAGGGAAATTCAATTTCTTGAGCATTTTGAGATTTTCCAATGATGTGGGTATTCCACATGACAAATTTTTGGAGAGAAATATATGTCTTAAAGACTTAGAAGTTCACCGAGCGATATTAGGATTAGACCTTCAAGTGCATTGCAATAAAGATTTAGGTATTGTATTTCTTTGCAACTTCCAAGCCCACTTGGAATATAACCAATTAGTCGATTTGCAGAAATATCTATAGCTTGAAGCATAGTCATCTTAATTAGTTCCAAAGACAAGTGACCCTCTAATAAATTGTTTTAAAGGTTTAAATAGAAAGCTAAATTTGTAAGACTTGCAACCGTTGGAGGTATCTCCCCACTGAGCTTGTTATATGAAAATTCTAGCAGTAATAAGTTCACACATTTCCTGAGATTTTCTGGTATTTTACATGATAACCTATTCATACTACAATATAAATACCTTAGTTGTTGAAGGTAAGAAATATAATGAGGGATTCTTCCTAACATATTATTTTTTTCGAGATCCAAAAGCCCTAAATTTTTAAGTTTCCCAATTTCTATTGGAATGTTTCCTTGTAAATTGTTGCTTCCCATATATAACATTTGCAAGTATTGAATATTTTCTAGTATAACTGGGATTTCCCCTGTGAAATAATTAGAAGCTAAAGAGAGAATTGTTAAATTAGTTAAGTTACCAATATGTGGAAGTATTTTCCCCACTAATCTGTAGTTTCCAAGATTAACATGTCAAATTTCCTAGAGATGTGGCCCACTGAAAATGGAAAACGTCCAGTAAGATGATTATCGCTTAAATCTAAACCTCGAAGGGCAGAACAATTAGTAAGTGCAGTAATAATGGGAAATTTTGTAGTGCTGCTGCTAACCATTTGATTGCCACCTAAGTAGAGTACTTGGAGCTGCATCAGCTTACCCAACTCCAGGGGCACTATTCCGCGAAGCTGACTACTATCTAATTCGAGCAAGTGAAGGTTTGTACAATTGGAGATGGATGTAGGAATCGTTTCACTCAACTGATTTCCACCACCTAAGATGAGTGTTTGGAGCTACGTCAACTTACCCAATTCCATGGGCATTATTTCATGGAGCTGATTGGTATCTAAGTCGAGCAACTCAAGGTTCATACAATTAGAGAGGGATATAAGAATGGTGACACTCAACTGATTAAATTCGAGATATAGTGTTGTCAACCGCATGCTCTTGTGACACAACTCCATGGGAATGTGACCACTCAATTGGTTATTATTGATATCCAATTCTCAAAGATTGGTGAAGTTAGAAAAGGAAGAAGGGATTTTCCCCCACATATTGTTCGATGCCAGACGTATTTCTAGATAGAGAGTTACACTCCCGGGAGGGTAGACTAAGGACCATGAGTAATGATTGTGTCGGCTATTGATGAAGGTTGAGCGGTCAGAGGGCATTCAAGATGAGGAGACAGGGGTCCCAAGGCCGAGATCTAGACTTCAAAAGAGTAAGGTAAGGAGAGGAAAAACTGGGGACTGTATTCTTTCTTCTATTTAGAGAGAGGGCAATGAGAGGGGCCACAAAGCCCTCTTTTTCTTAGCTTTTCAATATTTAGAAATTTTCTATAGAGAAGGATTCAACAAAATATATTTACCTTGGGAATCGCATTGTTGACCTAGATATTTTTCCATATGGAAGATTTTGGTGGAATATGAGATGAGAAAAGAAAATATTTGTATCCAACCTTCATGACATATTCATGATCTTTCCATCCCAGCTTCTCTTTATCTAGATAATTTATTGGTGCACAACACAAAAAATTGAATTTGAAGAAGATACACAAGACTAGTGGGGTTAGAAGGGATATTCTCTAGATGCCAATCGTCTGAGGAGTCGTCTCTCTTCCACTTAGAAATACTAGCAAGAAAGAGCCTCCCTTGGATGGGTAGGAACTATTGAAGAAGCTTAAGGTCCTCAAAGGTAAGAACAAGAGGATGATTCAAGATAGAATCAAACCAAAGATATATTGAAGATACATTTCCCGAAGTATAGCTGAGGTGATTACTAATTAGATTTGTCGAGGTAGTAATCAGCGTCCAATCAAGATAGAAGAGGCATGATGGTGGAGGCAGATTACCTTGAACTCCCCTGCTCAGACGTTCATACTTTCTTGAGAGGACTTGGACCCACCAAAAATTCCTTTTTTTTATCATTTTCCAAACTATCTTTGCCCCCGTTACCTGATTCATGATTTGGATCTATGGCCCCCAAACCTCCATGTTATTTTGGGGCTTGGATTATGGCCCCATTTATCAAATGGAATTTTTTTGTGGAGCTTTTCCTACCGTCCCATAGGAATTCACAGATGGTCTTCCCCAAAGACTACAAGATGTATTAGGGAGCTAATAATGTATATAAATAGTACAAAGGGATGGCTGATAGAACATATTTAATGAAAAAAAATTGGCTTGCTAGATTGAGCCATCAGGCACCCCAAGACTCCAATTTATTTGTGATATTAGTAATAATAATTTTCCAAGATTGAGAGGTGAGAGATTTAAAATAGATCGGGGTCGCTATGTATTTGTTATATTTACATCCATTCATGGAATTGAATACAAAAGGCACACCGATCTGAAGATGCACTGAGATGTTCCAAGTGAAAATATGAGATTTAACTAAATTTATTAGACCACCAAAGGAGGCAAGAAAACTATCCAAAATTTCTTTAAATCACCTTGCTATAGTTATTGAGGCATTGCCAAGAAATATGGTTTCGTTTATGAATTGAGCATGATTTGAGATTTTGATTGGAGTGAATCTATGACTAGGGAGATACTCAATGATGTGATCATAAGAAATTCTCTTTCTTAAAGAGTCAACTATAATAATGTAAAGGAAGGGGGTTTGTTGTTTTTCCATAATACTAGATTCTAGGTTAGAATCTTACAATCACTAACGCTACCAATCCAAGTATCACAACAAGACTAATTTTCACAATAAAATAATATACAATAGTAAATATAATTACGAACAAAATATAAAAAATGTTTTACAAAATTTTACAATAACCCAACTTCGTTATATTAATCAAATTCATAATACAACAATCTAGGTCTCCCATACCAAGGATAATGGCCTGCTTACATCGACTGATACATGACACAAATAATTAGGGTTTGGTTTCTGTCATGATGACTACCATTCTACCCTGAACAAGATACTCTGACCATATGGATTATGTAGCATGCTATCTCAACTCCTCTCGTTCGTACCCTCAACACACCAGCCCAGTCCTTCGGCTCCCGATCTAGAGCAACTCCAATCTGCCTCTACCAATGAACCAACTCCATTAGGCCACTAAATTCATCTTCACCTACTCTCTCATTGACTGTTATCAACACATCAAGACTCACAACTCTGGCTTTGAACATCTCTCAACTACCCACTGTTGTTGCTCAGCTCTTTTGAGACTTTCTTCCCACTAGTGCCTTCCTGTGTTACTCGATGAAGACAAAATTACGTTTGGAGGGCTTCCCACTATCATTGTCAAATGTACTTCTCATACTATGAAGTTAGGGCATTGATGATTGCCCAACTTCCGTTGTAGATTTCCTTCTCCACAGGGAAAGTATAGGGCTACAAATTGATCCTGGATGATCAAACCTTTGAGCTCTTCTTCTGCAACTTCTAAAAGTCCCATATGCCTTCAAGAGTTGTGTTCCCTAGGGGTGTGAAGAAAGCCTCTACAATCCTCCACAATTTATTCTTTAAGCTACTCCAATTCTGCCACTTCTAGTAGGCCTAAAGTCGTTCTTAGGTCACTACACTTAGGGCTCATTTTTTACCACTTTCATGTTACCCTCCATCAAACCACAAGTGTTTAGTTCAAAAAAAACCAAACATCAACAATACATACTTCTCTGGTAGAAGGTGAAATGGTTAGGGTTCACGTAAGCAGTTTTTTACCCACAGTCGTCGTCGTCGACCTGCTCCTGCTCAGTCCTACGGCTCCAGGAAGCCAGACTCCATGCATGTCGCTAGCACCTCTTCCGCCCAGACACAAAAAAAACATGGAAGGTAGCATTGTAGAGGAAAATCCAAAGATCTCTTACACAGGCAGGGACATAGTTGCTGCTTCCCACAATGTGTAGGTCCTTATGCTTGCTGTCTGTGGGCATGGAGCAATAGTTTTGCTCGACCTCAAAAACTTCCAAAAAACCACTAGTTTGCATCATGATCCCTTTCGCGAGGTAAAATGTGTGTCCCTTCCAGAAAAATCCATCGCCAACAGTTACGTAGCACTCCCCCTTCCGGCTCGCAGCCTCTGTCACAGCAGCCACGTTGATAGCTCCGATGCCCCTCCATTTCTCAACACTCCTTCGCATAGAAGTGCAGCCCCAGGGTTTAAAAGCCAAGGCAGTCCACTCTCCTTGGTTGCTGTCAGGAGAGATCCTTTTCCCTTGTGCGTTCCCCCAGGCTCTAGGGGCCAAATCTGTTCTGACACCTTCCAGATTCAGATTTCCAGACTCTGTGGTAAAACTTTACTCTGCTGGGTCCAATCTACCGATCTGGTACAGAGCCTTACGCAAGATCTCGAACATAATATGGGGATCTCTGCTGCCCTACAAATATTCCTATACAGGGGTAAGTAGCTCGAAAACTCTCTTCCTCTATATTTTTACAATATAGGAAAAAATGCCTCGCTCGTTTTAATCCTTCGACTACGTAGAGGCACATCTAGGTAGCCTTCCTCTTCACAAGCATTCTGGTATAAGGATGCAGTCAATTATCAACACCCCAAGAAAGCTATGCAGCCCCCTGAGGCTCCAAATCCCTTCTTAGTGGACACATCATAGGACATTCAAGCTATTGAAATCTCCCATCCTTCTCTGAAGAACCAGACTCAATTAACCACAGAAAATGCCATCATTTTTCGATTCAATGGCTTATGGCCTCACTCAACAGACCTCTATAAATGGATCTACTCTACCTAGACCAATAACACCAAGGTATTCTTCTTTTCAAAGGGCTTCTTCATAGTTCTGTTCGCTTTCAGTGAGGATTATCAAAAATTCTTAATAGAGGGACCTTGGTTTTGGGGAAAAGCTGGACTATTCCTCACACCATGGTTCCCATATTTTGATCCCTCCACGGTGGTCATCACCAAGCTCCCTATATGGTTCAGGATCCCTAACTTACCTGCTCAACTTTGGCAATTCTCAGTCTTTCAAGAATCAGAGACACCCTCGGACGCTTCCTGGAAACGGACACCTCTAGGGGGGAAGCGGGAATTTACACCTATGGCAGAATCTGTGTTGAAATAGATATCAGCAAAGGCTTGCCTGATCAAATCATTCTGAAAGTGGGAGACTTCCACTGAGCTCAGACCCTCGATTATGATAACACAGTGTTTCGATGCCATCACTGTCATCAAACAGGGCACCTTCAGGACTCTTGGCCCTCCCTCTTGGTCCAAAAGAAGAAGAGCAACCAGAAATCAAAATCTAAAATATGGAAACCATGTGCATCGCCACCCATGTATGATCT
Organism: Pinus albicaulis; assembly: GCA_034641835.2. NCBI lineage: Eukaryota > Viridiplantae > Streptophyta > Pinopsida > Pinales > Pinaceae > Pinus > Pinus albicaulis. The sequence goes on along the minus strand of JAXQQM020083828.1, from coordinate 169,004 downwards.
CAACTCCTTCAGCTTGGATGAGGACGAGGAATAGATCGAATCAGATAAGGAAAAGGAAAAATAGGAGTCGAACATGACCCTGGTAGACCCAGGTGAGCCCAACAGTCCTACAAGCACTCAGAAGTGGCCTCATGACACCTCCTCCTCAGACTCAGATGAGGAGCCATCTCCTTTAGTCACCAACAATCTTCAAGTGGTCCCAACTCATCAACCCCAGGATGGTTGGGTAAGAGCATCAAAAAAGAAAGGAAAAAAATGTAGTACTGAGAACTCCACCCATTATGGCTAGACTTATGTTTGTATCTTTTAGCACCCATGTTCATCTTCTGGGCTCTCTTTGCTTCAATATTGGCTACTCATGGGACCAAAGTTGATTGTTCGTCATTTCCAATTGCCCGTATCTCTAGCATCTCTTGCTTGTAATCCTTTATGTACCATACGTTTTTTTAATAGGATTACTCTAATTTACCAAAAAAAAAAAACAATACATACTTCTCTACTATAGATTCTTCTCACTAGATAAGGCATGTAAACACTTTGATTACCCTTCCTCTTAGCTGCTAACGGTTTCCAAACAATTTCCTCTTCTAGGACCTCCAACCTGTACCTTTCCTCCTTGAAGACATCTACAATATACTCTTCTAATTCCCTTGAATATGAGAAAATATTCCTTTTAAAACCTCTTGTAATTTGATCTGACCTCACTGAGGAACTCAACCTTGGTTATGGCATTTATCCCTACATAATGTAGGTTTTAACCTTGTACAAAAATTATCTACCAACGAATTCTTAAAACATAAAATAAACAATAGAGAGAGCATAAAACATAAAACATATATACACAAATATTTTCCCCTGGATCCCAAAACCAGGACTACCAGATTGATTTTTCATTATTTTCTTTTTAATGTTACAATACATATATATACATGTTGAATCATTCATAAACCCCAATCCATTAACTTTGGATTAGAACATAAACATAGTTCCTTTGACCAGATCTACATAATACCATCGATAGAAAACCATCATGCACAAAACCATAGGTAGGTCCGCCCACCTAATATAGGGTCCAAAAAAAAAATTATGGGGCATTGCGCCCGACACAATGAACAGGGGGGTTTTCGCCTCTCCTATGCCCCCACCCACCCCACGTGTGCGTCTAGTTGTGGAAAGAATATAACACACACCCAACCCATAAAAATATAATTCCTCCCACCTACAAGCCTCCTCCTTATTATCTAACTGCAAATAATTGTGGCCCTATTTTGGGAGCCTAGAAGGGTACTCGACCTCCCTAAATAGGCCCTCTTTCCACCTACATTCAAACAAAATAATGTTTCTTGCAATCAAGAAAATTATTGTTGATTTTTGTGCCTAGAACAACCCTCCACCAACTCAGCCTAGTCTCCTCTTCTTTGTTGCCTTCACCTACAAAACACAACCCCAAAATAGACCCAAAGACATCCCAAACCAAAATTGTTCTCCTCTCCTTCTAAGTTGCGGATACCTCAGGGAACTCACCCTGATTGTTTCAGTATTCACATTAGGAAAATATTCCCTTGTTGTATGATTGAATGAGGCTCCTCCTCATCCCTTTTTATTTCTTTTCATGTGGCAATGTCTAGCCTTCTTCTAAGGCTTTCCTAAAGTCCATCCAACCTTAATCGTTTTCCACAAGCCAACACATAATCTTCAAAAATTCATAACTTGGCTTCTACACCTCTGATTTCGATTATTTTCATTGCCCCTAGTTCCCCTAGAGGTCCTCTATTATCTACATCAGTAAAAACATCAATCCTGATCATGTTTTTAGACCCACATGCTTGGGTGCAAAACCCACAGGCTTGGGTTCTTAGCCCAAAAATCACGTTTGTGTGCAAATTCCTCCAAAACCCATTATATTAGGGTTTTGATTACCTCCAAAGCTACAAATATCAACACTCCCTCTTAGCCAAGGAGGTACTTCCAACACTAGGAAGTCTCCATCAACATCTTCGCTGACAACATTAACCCATTTGGTGTCCATCACTACAAAATACTCCCTAGAATGAACCCTACAATCTCGGTAGTGGCTCTACCTTATCTCTTCTAAACCTGAAGGCCTCAACACATCCATAGGGATACTGCTGGTGAGCCCTAGTATTGCACCAAGAGTGTTGAAATTCCCAGGGACTTCCCTACTTTACTTTATCAACCCGGGGTTCGTACAAACTTGGAGGTGACAGTGCTATATACACAACAGATGCATTTTGTTCATGTCATCCTCTTCTGCTTTACGAAAGGGTGTTATTTCTTAAACTATGATAAAAACAGAAAAGTAAATTGCTGGAAGGAAATGACAAAAAGGAAACTAACTTAATTTGCAGAAAGGAAGTGATGGAAATGAAACTAATTTAGTGTGCAGAAAGGAAATCACAAAAAGGAAACTAATTTAATCTGCAAAAGGAAATGACTGAAAATAAACTTGTTGGGTATGTGCTATATTATTTCCACGACTAGCCCCACACACTGTACGTTGCGTCGGGTGCAGCAGGGGGGTCACAGCGGGGGCGGCAGCCACCCTTGTCGGGGTCTGGGGTTGCGCCCTGGAAAATTTTTTTTTGGTATGCAGTCCCACTCATAGGCGGACCCACCCATGTTTCGTGCATAAGTTTTCACATGGTTTTGGGGTTCGATGGTTTTAGGCCCCGAGTATTTTGTAGATCCGGTCTAGGGAACTACAATTATGTTCTAATCCAGGGTTAATGGATTGGGGTTTATGTATGCTTCAGCATGTATATATATGTGTTGTAACACTAAAAGGAATATAATGAAAAATCAAACTGGTCGTCCCAATTTGGGATCCAAAGGAAAATCTCTTTGTTAATCTATTTTATGTTTTATGCTCTCGCTATTGTTTATTTTCTATTGTAAGATTCGTGTGTAGATAATTTCTTTTCAGGGTTAAAACCTACATTTGGTATCAGAGTTGTTTTGGCTTCAAGGGGATGCCTTTGCTACTGAGGGTTTTTTTCTCTGGCCTGAGGTAGACCTTGTTTAGTGGGAGATCTGCGAGATCGATTCTTGCAGTGAAAGAAGATGGCGAGCGGCGGAAAGATAGAGATCAAGAAATTTAATAGTCGAGTTTTTGAGGGCGCGTGGAAGCTCGAGATGGAGGAATCTGTTTGGTGGATAAAGATTAATGGATCGCGGTAGATCCGGAGTATAAACAATGGAAATTTCGGATAGGCGGAAGAAACTGGATCGGAAGGCTAAGAGCACAATACGGTTGTGTGTCTCAGATTCAGTATTGTTGAATTTATCTGGGGAAGCTACGGTGAAGAATTTGTGGGAAAAACTTGGGACTTTGTACCAATCTAAGTCTCTGGTGAATAAGTTGTTCCTGCAGAAAAAGTTGTATAACCTGACGATGAAGGATGGAGACTCAGTGACAGAGCATATGAATGCCTTCAATACTATGGTAAGTCAGCTGTCATCTGCTGATATTAAACTCTCAGATGAAGATAAGTGCATCGGTTTGTTGTGTTCTCTACCAGACTCATGGGAAAGTCTGGTTATTGCAATAGGTAGCAGCACAACTACCTTGAATTTTGATGACATTGTCTCAGCCTTGTTGTCGGAGGAAATGAGACGGAGAAATATGGAGGGTCAAAATGGAGATGCCTTATCTGTACGAGGAAGGTCCCAAAATAGAAACAAGAATAAGGTTTCGAGTGGGAGATCTAAATCTCCTGGAAAGTTTGTAAAGGTGTGCTGGAAATGCGGAAAGGAAGGACACTACAAAAAGGAATGCAGATCTAAAGCTCCTGAGAAAGGAAAGGGATCTGATGAAGCTCCTTCTGCAGAGGAAAAAACCACCTCGGATGAAGGTGGGGATGTGTATTTGGCTTCTTCTTCAAATACACATGTAGATCATGAGTCATGGTTGATTGACTCAGGTGCATCTTTTCACTTCACTCCCCATAGGGATTGGTTCTGCGAGTATGAGAAATATGATGGTGGTGATGTCTTCCTAGGGGATGATAGGAAGGCTAGAATCATCGGACGTGGAAAGGTCAAGCTGAAGCTGCAAGGTGGAACGATTAGAACACTTCCTGGTGTTCTGCATATTCCTGCATTGGCCATAAATCTGATTTCTATAAGCAAAATGTATGATGCAGGTGTAAAAACAGTGTTCGAGAAATATGCCTGCAAGATGGTTCGGGGAGCACTGGTATTAATGCGGGGAGTTCGGATTGGAACTCTGTACAAGCTACAAGGTAGCACTGTTATTGATGGGTGTAACAGTTCTGTGGTTCCTAAAAGAGGAGCGGAAAGCCGAGATGTCTCTGGAGAAAAGACAATGCTGTGGCATCAAAGGCTTGGACATATTGGAGAGAAGGGCCTTCGGACACTGCATAGAAATGGTATGGTAGAAGGTATGTCTAATTTCTCTCTGGATTTCAATTTCTGTGAACATTGTGTATATGGGAAGCAGAATCGGGTGAGTTTTCGTTTTGGTGCTAAGAGGGCGAACAAGATATTAGAGCTTGTGCACAGTGATGTGTTTGGACCTGTGTCAGTTCCATCACCGGGAAATTCTGTGTACTATGTTTCATTCATAGATGACTTCTGAAGGAATACATGGATATATTTCTTGAGGAATAAATCTGAAGTCTTTGACAAATTTAAAGAATTGAAGGCTCTGGTGGAAAACCAGACAGAGAAGAAGATAAAGGCACTGAGGACAGAATATGGTGGGGAGTTCTGCAAGAAGGAATTTGAAGAGTTATGTAAGAAGTGTGATATAGCACGGCAGAAGACTACTCCATACACACCTCAGCAAAATGGAGTTGCAGAAAGAATGAACATAACACTGATGGAAAAGGCAAGAAGCATGCTCAGTGGTACCTGGTTAGAACAAGAATTATGGGCAGAGGTAGTGGAGATTGCATGTTACTTAGTTAACAGATCACCTTCATCAGCGTTGGAGGATAAGGCTCCACATGAGGTATGGACTGGTAAGAAACCCTTTCTTTCACATCTAAGGGTATTTAGATGTGATGCATATGTACATGTTCCAAAGGAGAAAAGGACCAAGTTGGATAATAAATCTGAAAGGTGCATCTTTATTGGGTATAAGGATGGTTTAAAGGGTTACAAGCTTTGGAACCCAGAAACAAGGAAGGTTGTGTACAGCCGAGATGTGGTGTTTAGAGAGGTGAAAGATGTTGTTACACATGAATTCCTACCAAAGGAACCTAATAAGATAGAGTTTGAGCTAAAGGAGGATGAATCAGACTCTACAATAGAAGAAGACTCAGAAGATGAAGAGCCACAAACTCCAGCTTTGAGCAAATCAGCTCGGGAAAGAAAACAACCAGAAAGGTATAGTCCATCTGCTTTCTGTTCAAATTTTGCCTTAACTATAACTGATGATGATCCCAGAACTGTCAGGGAGGCAGTAGATTCAGAGGATGGAAAACTCTGGAAGGAGGCCATGGTTGATGAAATGGCATCCTTGCACAAAAATGAGACATGGGATCTGGTGGAGTTGTCGGCTGGAAGGAAGCCCATCGAGAGAAAATGGGTGTTTAAAAGGAAGATGAATGTAGAAGGAAAGGTGGAGAAATACAAAGCTCGGTAGGTAGCAAAAGGTTATTCCCAGGTGTCGGGAATTGATTTTGGTGATATTTTTTCTCTTGTTGCCAAGGTTACTTCTATTAGATTACCTTTATCTGTTGCTGCTACATTTGATTTTGAGATAGAACAGATGGATGTGAAGACAACATTTCTTCACGGGGATCTAGAAGAGGAGATCTACGTGAAGCAACCTGAAGGCTTTATGGTGAAGGGTAAGAGAGAACTAGTATGCAGGTTGAAGAAGTCTCTATATGGGCTAAAACAGTCACCAAGGATGTGGTATCAGAAATTTGATACCTATATATGGGGACTTGGCTTCACCAGAAGCAAGGAGGATCACTATGCTTATTTTAACTTAATTGGTGACCGTGTTATTTATTTGGTCTTGCATGTGGATGATATGTTGTTGATTGGAAATTGTTAGCCCCTTATAAATTCCTTGACAAGCAAGCAAGGGGATAGTTTGTTTCATGAGCCTTCAAGGAATGCATTTCCCTTGAAAACACATCATCCTTGAAGCCTTTCCATGTTCCCTACCCTTTAATTTTTTCCCTCTGCTATTCTGGATTAGATCAGCCTCACCAATGATTAAAAAGTGTGCTCCAAAAAACCTTGATGTGCCCCTTGTACCTCTGCTGAAACTCTCCATTTTACCCCTTTTTTCCCTCTAGGTCCCCCTTTGCCCTCAAATTCATACCAAGACCCCCTTTAAATCCTGCACTTGCCCTTTATTCGGCCAAATTTCCCTTTTTCTCCCTTATCGTTTCCCTTCCCAACCCCTAAAAATCCATTAAAAATGGGCCGAAACCCACTTTTTAACGTTATTTAAGGGCTAAGCCCCTTTTTCGCTAGCCCCAACCACTTCCCCATGTAACCCTCACCCAAGACCAAGGGCTTAGTGCTTTAGGCGCTAGTCACAATCGCAACATGCAAGTGGGTGCATGTCCTTTTTCATAACGTAAAAAATCCAATGGGATTGGCACCGTTCTATAAGGACCGCGACGTGTTCCCCGCCGTCGATCCACTATCCCAATCGAACGGTTGAGCACTAATCGCACTCCCTGCCCAATCGCAATCGCAAATCCCAGTGGTGACGTCCGCTTGATCCCTTCGATTGCGATCTCTCGATTTCCTTATTCACTGTCGATCTTCCCGCCGGATCGAACGGCCTGTGCTAATCGCAAAAGTTTCCAATCACATTGTTTTGGTTAAGTCCCCCGATCGGTTCATCGCAAACATTTGTGATGCGATTGATTGTAACTCTCCTCCGATTGCGCCCACTCCTCCGATCGCATCGCAACTTTCTGTTCCGCGATTGCAATTAGTCCCCGCTCCTCATCTCTGATTGCGATTGACCCCGGGCCCACTCCAATCGCATCGGAAATATTGTTGCATATATATGTATCTCCGCCCTGCCCCGATTTTCGATTGCGATTCCAAATAGGTCCCACTTCATACGTCATTTCCGTTGCATTTCATGGATTCCCTTTGTATTTCCTCCATAGTCTAAAGTTTCGCATTTTAAAATAAAGTCTTATGTCTCATATGCATTCGCCCAATTTCATATATCTTCCCACAGATCGATATCCGCCGTTGATCTACGCCCATAGACCATGATCGAATGGCCCACGATGCATTTCTCCACCAAACCCTATTATACACCGTATCATTGCATTTTTCATATTTATTTCATCCAAAAGCACTGTTTCACCTCCGTCGTGCCATTGTTCTCCCGTCCTCCATAACCAGCCCACGCTTTGCATGGATTTCATCACGAAATTCCGTCTTTTGTAGGTTTTTCAATGGTGAAGGCTGGCATGATTACACAATGTTTAATACAGCAGCAGGTTTTCACTGACAGAGATATAAAGGAGCAGCAGAGAGCCTAAGGCACGAAAAAGAAGATCTTTGAGCCTTAACTCTGTGTTTAGAGGCGAAGTACTTGCTTAAGGCCATCATAGACCACACAGAGGATACGGGGCGCAAAAATTAATGAATAGCAGGTTTTCACATCAAAAGTTTGTTCTAAAGGACAAAGCGCCCATACTTGGTCTATTACTTACCGTGTTCCTGAAGATATTTCTGCCTTGACCACAGTCCAAAGCTACCAGAGCAGTTTTTAATGCAGTATGGTAGACCATTCAGTCATTAATCTACCATTTTGTTTCTGCACCAAAGGTACCACAGAGTTCCGCAGTCAGAGTACATCAAGACCATACCAGAGTAAATGGAAGCTGAAGAAAATCATTCCTTCATCCAAGACATGCCAGAAGATGAATGCGCAGAGTTTAAACAGTATGGGCTTTGACCCTCTTTCTTTTCCAGGTTTTAATATTTCATTTAGTGCTTCACCCACCTCCTCAGCTCATCTTCTGCTATAAAACTCAGGAGGAAATTATTGTAAAGGTTGTTGATGAGATATCAGAGAACTGTAAGCTTTTTCTGTGAGATATAGTTTCTATAAAGTTGTAAGATAGGCTGAGGAAAGATGTATTCAGGCTGAATGTTCAAGTTGTTAGCTAATGTTGTACCTGATTGGTGTTGTTTTTAATATGACAAGAAGATTTCTTTGGACCCTGATCTAAAGTTGCAGTGATGTTTTCCTGTCTCTGTGTTTTATTTCATGTCATTTCGTTTCTTATGGCTCGCATCAGAAATTTGGCATAAGATTTACCCTTGTTAGGTACCTTATGTTGCTTCTCTCCCAGCCTTTTATGTTTTCTTCTTAAAGTGTTATCTGAGAATTGATTTCAATTAGTTTAACCAGTGTAGTGGATGTCATTGCCTACTAGCTGATGTATATATTAATGAAATCTGTTTTTAGATGTTCTTGTTAGGAATTAACTGAACGAATTGGGAACACTGGGAGGTTTTAACACTCTATCCTTATCTCACCAGGATCCTTTTCAATTGGTTAACCTTTCTAAGTTCCCTCAAGTCACTGTCTTGAGAGTTGCCTCTGAGTATGTCCAAGCAAGTCTGGAGTTAAATGACCACTGACCTGATCTATAGACATAAAATTGGTTTTCTCTCTCTCTTTTACTTTCAATCCTTAATGCCTCATCCCATTTATCATTTTTAGGATCCAAGGCTTTAGATGACTAGCCCAACTGAAAGCTTGCATGTTGATTAACAAATAAATCCTTTCCTGACTCCATTTTCCCAATGGTCTTGAATACTATCTGAATTTATCTCCCTTTGCCTAAAATCCTCTTTGCCTTGCCTGGTCTTACATTGAACCATTCATTCCTGATTCCCAACAACCAAACATAATCAATCAAACAAACCCTACACATATAACTAGCCTAACATCTTAAATCCAATCCTCAAAGACATACACCTTTGACTCATATAGAGAGATCCCTCTCTGGACCTAGGAGGGCTAGATCCTAAGGTCTGAAAGTGGTTCTGATGTTGTCTCATCTTTTGGTCTTGCCAATCTAGCCAAAACATGGGAACCCCAACATAATGGTGACTCCGCTGGGGAACTGAGAGCTTTTCACCTCAAACATCCTTAGGCATTCAAAAACCCTTCAATCTCTTGTTAGGTTGGCATTAAGTCTCTCCTTTCTCGAATCAACCTCCATTTGTTGTGTGCACCTCATACTCTTAGACAGAGCCTGGAAAGGGCCAGGTAGCCTCCAGATCTCACCCTCTTCGGAGGTGACATATCTGGTAAATGCCCTCCCAATCAATCTCTGGTTGGAGTTTGCTGAGTTTTGAGGTTATTCTTGAAAGGTGACATTACCTAAGCACTGTGGTGGACAATGTAACCCCTTAGATATACCCCTAAACCTTCCACCTGGCGACTCCATACTTCCTAAAAGATCAAAGACTCCACTAGTGATCAGTAGGCCTGCTGATTAACTTGGTTTCACATAAGACTCCACTGGGAAGACCAGCCTTTGAACAACATCAACCACATTAGAAGTAACAAGTAGGGTTGGGCTCCTTAGCTATAAGTAGCATTCTGGCTTCAAGAACCATTTATACAAGATCTTACCCTAACCCAAACCCACCTGAAATAGTTTACAACCCTGAGAGATTCCTCAAGAAAACACCTACACCTAGAAGATCAACTATTTCTAGCCACATCTATAGAGCTAACTCTGCACCCGAAGACCTTACAGCTCTATCACATTTTCACCTTGACCTAGACTTTCAAAACAGCTTACTCAGAACTAGGTCATTCAGTGTTTTAGACCAGCCAGACCTTGAGCTACCTAGTTCACCATCTCATAGTGGTCGACGCATTAGAGACAGAGAGATCCCTCCGTCTACACCCCGTGATATCCACTTTGTTCAAAAATTGGGACTCTGTCATCCTAGATCTGCTCAACTAACCTCTGTTGGTCCTAATATCCCTGTCATCCAATTACCAGCCACTCAAGCTAACCTTTTTCCCCACCATAACATCATCATGGCAGCCTGGTATGCACCTTTGGTTTTACCACAGCCTCTAGTGCCCTTACCAAATGATTATCAATCAAAGATCCCACATTTCACTACTAAAGAACCCGCAACAACTCAGCAACATGTAGATAAAATGGAGGACTCTTTCGACTACATGCAAATTGATGATGAAACAGTCAAAATGAGGTTTTTTTCCCAGAGTTTGGGAGGGGATGTAAAGAAATGGTTTAAAAACCTGCCTCCGGGCACGATCCAAGATCTCCTTGCTTTATATCAGACCTTCATCAACAAATGGGAAGTTAGGGCTAACCCTCGTCAACTCCTAGTAGAATACATGATCCTTAAAAGAAACGTATGAGAGTGTCCATGATTACTCAACAAGGTTTAACAGCATTTACAACACTCTCCCCCCACACATGAAACCTCCCCAAGGTATGGCCCTAGCGAAATACCCCGAAGGCTTTGATGCCGACATGGCCTATCAGCTTAGGGATAAAGAGTACAACACATTGGAGGACATGCAGAAGGGAGCAGTGAATATAGAAGCCAACTTGATTGAAAAAATGGAAAGACTGAGAGCTGAGAAAAGGGTGACATATAAGGATGACCATGTAGCTTCCACATCTGATTCAAATTATGACATATTATCCAAAAATATGGAAAGACTACAACAAATGATGGAAAATATGGTTGTGACAGTTAGCACCCAAAATAGAAACCAGAACCAAAACCAAAACCAAAACTTTAGAAGGAACCATAACACTCCCAACAGACAAAGAGAGTCAGATCATAAAGTTATTCCCCCATTTCAAGAAAAATTCCTTGATGAGGACGAGGGGATCATAGAAGAGTCTGAGGGAGATACAATAAACATTTTTGAAATAGAGGACTTGATCCATAACTGTTATTCAGAGGAAGATCAACCTTTGCCCTCGTACTGGGATGAAGAAAGATTAGAATCTGAAGACTACAGGCTTGGATTTGAAAATGCTATCATGCAGGTCAGGGAGCAATATGAGCTCAGGAGCAAAAAGAGCCAAGACACTTCCAAACCAAAAACTCCCAAAGTAACCATCAAGAAAATACCCGTGAAAACTTCTAGAGTAATTGCTGACACTAACAAATCGGCAACCGAAGGTTCTGGAAAGAACAAATAAAAAGACAGCCGAAACACTGAAAAACAAAGCCAACCCACCAGCAGCACTAGAACTGCAGTTAGTGCTCCTGATAAAACAGTCCCTGACACTGTACATAGTGAGAATCAACCCACTGATTCGACCACCAAGGTGGTAACCAACAAAACAGAGTTGACCATTCCCAAGAATCAGTCCACCTTCAATTTGGAGAGTGAGATTGCAAAGATTAAAATCTCTGTACCACTTTCTGAGTTGGCCACTCAAGACGTATATAAAGGCCAAATTTTGAGAGCATTAAATTTAGGTGAGAATAGTGACACTGTAAACCTGAGTGATGACCAACCAGCTCTTCTTTTTGGTCCCAAGATTGAGGGAAAATTTCAAGAAGGGGTAGTTCCACCTTTTTATATCAGTCTCAACATTCATGACAAGATCCTTCATAATGCAATGCATGATTCTGGGGCCTCTCACAAATTAATGCCCAAAGTGGTTATGGAAAGGCTAGGTCTAGAGATCACCCGCCCATATAAGGATTTGTATCATTTGACTCTAGCAGGGTAAAATGCCTCGGCCTAATTAAAGACCTGTGTGTAAGTCTTACTCAGATTCTTGCTAAATGTATGGTCATGGATGTTGTGGTGGCAGATGTGCCACCCAAGTATGGCATGTTACTATCTAGGTCATGGGGGGCCAAGCTTCAGGGCACCATGCAGATGGATGGGGCCTACGCCACAATCCCAATCTTTGGCCAACTAAGAATATTGTACAGAGAGGCATAGATGAAATTCCTAGTCAGTAGCCCCGAGAAGCCAGAAAATTCACCTTTATACTCTATGCATACAGACCTTGACTCCTTCATCTTTTGTAATGATGAATCCTTAGAAGGGTCAGAATCCCAAAACAGAGATATGAACCAAGAAACAGTGTCTACGGACTTTAAAATAATGGCCACTCTGGACTCAGATGAAAACAAGGAAGAAAACCCCAGACAATGCACTGAAACGGAAATTTAGAGTGAGCAGAAAATAGAAGGTAATCAGTTAACTGGTCATCCCTCACCAACTCTCACATCACACGAAGAACTGAACATCCCACAACATAATGTAGACTCTGTAACACAACATAATGGTGAACCCTGCCATAGGGAAAGAAATGATAACACAACCGAGAATGAGCCCCTGTGGGAGATTAGTTTCGATGGGTCCTACACAAGAAGAACTACCGGGGCAGGGGTGTGGCTGCACAACACAGAAAATGACTACACAGAGAACCACGCCTACCACCTACATTTCAAATGCACCAATAATATTGCAGAGTACGAGGCTCTAATCCTGGGCTTAAATCTATTGAGAAAATTAGGAGCCCATAAGATAACCATGCGTGGAGACTCTGAGTTGGTGATAAAACAGGTGAACGGTGAATACACAGCCAAGAAACCTAGGTTGAGAGCATATAGGAATGATGCTGTGGATATACTGAAAACATTTGTTGAATACGAATTAGGTTTTGTTCCTAGGAGTCAAAACGTCATTACCAATGGGCTAGCTTGCCTAGATAGTTCATACCTTAAGACTCCAAGCGACTAGCAAATTATAATATAGACCAAATTTAGACCTGCGGTGCTGGATAACGAAAAATACTGGAAGGTCTTTGAGGGTGATAAAAAAATTGAATATTTTTTGGTAGGTAGGAATGAGTTTGAGTTTTCTGATTCATACTCTATATCTAGTAATAACTGCCCAAGTGAGGGACCCTCAGATGAGGAAAAAACACCCGTAAACATAGAAATAAACACTTTGGATGAATAAACTGGAAATATAAATGGAAGTTGTGAGAACGCGGAAAATGAAGAAGTTGAGGTGTTGCATACCAAATACAAGAACATACCTCGAGGTTTAGCGCCTTTAGAAGACCTTTTCGACTTCGATGATGTGGAAAAAAAGCCTACCATAGAACACACAGAAGCTGACGTTGAAGAATGAAATATAGGCACAAATGATAAGCCTAAAACAATTAAATTGGCTAAATCCTTACCTGCTGAAATGAAAAGAAAATACATTGACCTTTTCAAGGAATTCATTGATGTGTTCGCATGGAGTTATGAGGATTTAAAGGCTTATGACACGAACATTATACAACACAAAATACCTTTAAAGGAAAATCAGAAACCTTTCAGGTAGAAACTTCGTAGGATAAACCCAAAACAATTTCCTGCAGTTGAAAAAGAGATTAAAAAGATGTATGAGGCGCGCATAATAGTTTCTGTGAGGTTCTCTGATTGGGCATCAAACTTAGTGGATGTGAGAAAGAAAACAGGGGAGATCAGATTGTGTATAGACTTCAGAAATCTTAATAGAGCCTCACTGAAAGACAATTACCCTCTGCCAAAAATGGAACACATTCTACAGCAGGTAGTAGGCTCAAAAAGGATTTCTCTTTTGGATGGTTTTTCAGGATACAACCAAGTTTTAGTACTCCCAGCAGATCAACTCAAAACAGCTTTTACCACTCCCTGGGGCACCTTTATGTATGTAAAAACTCCCTTTGGACTGATGAATGCTGGGGAAACCTTCCAAAGAGCAATGGATATTGATTTTTCATATGAGATAGGACACTTCATTGTTATTTACTTGGATGACATAACAGTCTATTCCAAGACTGAAGAAGAACATCTAAAACATCTGAGAAAGGTATTTGAAAAATGTAGGAGATTTGGTCTGTCATTAAATCCCAAAAAGACTGTATTTTGGTTGCAAGAGGGAAAACTCCTTGGCCACATTATATCTGAAAAGGGAATTAGGATAGACCCATAAAGAGTTGAGGGAATACTACAGATCACACACCCAAGAAACATCAAATAATTATAGTCCTTCATTGGGAAAATTAACTTCCTCAGGAGGTTTATTCCCAACCTAGCTGAACACCTTAGGAATATGACTAACATGCTGAAGAAAGGTGCGGGGGTTAAATGGACTGTTGGAGCTAAACAATCTTTTGAATCAGTAAAAATTGCACTCACCAAAGCTCCTGTTCTGATTAGCCTAGATTTCTCAAAGGATTTCCTGATCTTTTCATTTTCCTCTGAGCATACATTGGTTGCAGTCTTGCTGCAGAAAAACACAGAGGGAATGGAACAACCAATTGCCTTTTTCAGTAAAGCACTAAGGGATGCACCTTTGAAATACAACATAATGGAAAAACAGGCCTACGCCTTAGTCAAGGCCTTAAAAGAATTTACGGTGTACATTTTTCATTCCCATACCATAGCCTATGTGCCTAACATAGTTGTCAAAGATATACTGTCCCAAGACCCAGATGGGACAAGGGGAAAATGGATTGCTATGATTTTAGAATACGACCTTGAAATAAGACCCACCAAACTATTCAAAGGCTAGGGTTTAGCCAAGTTAATGGCTGAATCAAATCTGCAAGCCCTGGACATTAACATGGTAGCTGTCTTAGATGAGCAGGAAGGATTTCCTGACCCCACGGTTGAAGAGAAATTTCAGAACTCCCCATGGTATTCCGATATCCTTCATGTGCTCACCAACCTGAACGCCCCACCTGAACTGTCGAAGACTAAGGCTAGATTCATAAAACTAAAAGCCAGAAATTACTGCATTCTGAATGAAAACTTATATTAGAAGAATCTGAATGGCCTATTGCTTAAATGTTTGCCTGAAGCTGAAGCTGAAAGAATCAAACAAGAGTTCCATGCTGGAGAGTGTGGAGGCCACCTGAGTTGGAAGGCCACTGCAAACAAGATACTCAGAGCTGGTTATTTTTGGCCCACACTTTTCAATGATGTCCATAAGATGACAACTGCTTTCCACAAATGCCAGATATTTGAGGGTAGAAGAAAACTCCTCCCCCTCCCTTTACAACCCATCACTGTTGAAGGTCCTTTTATGCAATGGGGCCTAGATTTCATAGGAGAAATTCACCCAGCTTCTTCTGCACAACATAAATGGATCCTAACAGCCACAGATTACTTCACTAAGTGGATAGAGGCCATACCTACTAGAAATGCCACAGATTCAATCATTATTAGGTTCCTAGAAGGTCATATTCTCTCTCGGTTTGGGTGCCCAAGGAAAATAATCACCGATAACGCTGTTGCATTTGGATCCAAGAAAATGGTGGATTTTTGTCACAGGTACCAAATAGCACTTGGCCATTCAACTGCCTACACCCACAGGGTAATGGATTAGCTGAATCTTCAAATAAGAGCTTGGTAACTATCATTAAAAAACTGTTGGAAGAGAAAAAAAAGTCATGGCACAACAAATTGGTGCATGCCCTGTGGGCTGACAGGCTTACAACAAAGAAATCTATTGGTATGTCACCATATCAGCTTGTCTATGGGGCAGAAGCAGTTTTTCCTACCAGTTTGGGTGTTCCAGTGATAAAACTTGCTCAAGAGATTCAGACAGAAGAGGACAGCATGGTGAGAAGAATAAACCAAATGATACGCCTTCAGCAAACAAGGGAAGAAGTCTACAACAGAGCTGTGAAAGTTCAGAAAAACATAAAAAGGTTATTTGACAAAAGAACCAAAGCTTCAAATTTCAAAATCGGAGATAAAGTTCTGAAGTGGGACTCAAGGAGAGAGGATAAAGGAAAGCACAACAAGTTTGATAGTTTGTGGCAAGGTCCATATATCATCCAAGACACTGCGGGTCCAAATGTGTTTTTCTTGCAAGAACTTGATAGTACAGAGTTGTTTGGGGGTCCTGTCAATGGTAGGATGCTCAAACACTACTGCTGCTAATTTTCAATTTCCAGTTTCCATTTCCATTGTACATACCATTGCAGTTTTTGTTTCCAAGAAAAGAGAAAATGCTTAAAAAAAAAAAAAAAAAAAACAGAGATAAAGGTGAGGTTCAGACATGCTCAAAACATGAACCTCTGAAATGAAAAGGATTGGCTCTAATATGATCAAAACGTGAGCCAAAGGAAGCAAAGTAGCTAATCCTAACATGCTCAAAATCTGGATCAGCAAATAAAAAGAAGAATCAGCTCTAACACGCCCAAAACCAGAGCTGAAATGAAGAAAAGAGTGACTCTACTATACTCGAAACTTGAGTCACACAAAGAAAGAAGGATACTTCAAAATTTCAGATTTCAAGCCTTCAAAGTTTCGCTTTAGTTTTCTACAATTTTCTGTCCATGAGCAACCGTCTTTATGCCTTGGATCTACAACAAACTAGACTGTCTAATCCTAGTTTGACTGTTTTTAAATTTCTGTTGTAGAATGTAGAGAAGAAAGCTGATGGACAGTCTAATCCAAATAGATATTAGATTAGGTACAGAAACATATGAGACCAACAGTCTAATCTGGTCTCATGGAGTAATAAGGGTAGATTTAGAATAGGTTTATTTTTTGTTATAAAAATAAATGATGTAAAGGGTTTGCTAGCTCAAATGCACCCTAGAAAAAAAAAATGCTAGGATTGTAGGATGGGTAGGTAGATTGTTTGAGAATGTTTCTACTGATCTATCATATTTGTGGCAGCTGAAAATCAAAGAAGAAAGATGGCTCAAGCATCAAGCCTCTGGCCTACACCAAAGATTATTTCTGAATTCTTGACTCCTTCAAGAAGAATCCATCCCCATGTGGAGCCATTGTTAGCCCCTTATAAATTCCTTGACAAGCAAGCAAGGGGCTAGTTTGTTTCATTAACCTTCAAGGAATGAATTTCCCTTGAAAACACATCATCCTTGAAGCCTTTCCATGTTCTCTGCCCTTTAATTGTTTCCCTCTGCTGTTCTGTATTAGATCAGCCTCACCGATGATTAAAAAGTGTGCTCCAAAAAACCTTGATGTGCCCCTTGTACCTCTGTTGAAACTCTCCATTTTACCCCTTTTTTCCCTCTAAGTGCCCCTTTGCCCTCAAATTCATACCAAAACCCCCTTTAAATCCTACCCTTGCCCTTTATTCAGCCAAATTTCCCTTTTTCTCCCTTATCGTTTCCCTTCCCAACCCTTAAAACTCCATTAAAAATGGGCCAAAACCCACTTTTTAACGTTATTTAAGGGCTAAGCCCCTTTTCTGCTAGCCCCAACCACTTCCCCACGTAACCCTCACCCAAGACCAAGGGCTTAGTGCTTTAGGCGCTAGTCGCAATCGCAACATGCAAGTGGGCGCATGTCCTTTGTCATAACGTAAAAACTCTGATGCGATTGGCGTCATTCTATAAGGCCCGCGACATGTTCTCCGTCGTCGATCCGCTGTCCCGATCGAACGGTCGAGTACTAATCGCACTCCCCACCCAATCACAATTGCAAATCCCAGTGGTGTCGTCCCCTTGATCCATTCGATTTCGATCTCCCGACTGCCTTTTTGACCGTCGATCTTCCCACCGGATCGGACAGCCCGCGCTAATCGCAAAAGTTTCCAATTGCATTTTTTTGGTTAAGTCGCCTGATTGGTTCATCACAAACATCTGCGATGCGATTGATCGCAACTCTCCTCCGATCGCGCCCACTCCTCCGATTGCATCGCAAATTTTTGTTTCGCGATTGCGATTAGTCCCCGCTCTCGATCTCCGATTGCGATTGACCCCGGGCCCACTCAAATCGCATCAGAAATATTGTTGCATATATATGTATTTCTGCCCCACCCCGATTTTTTATTGTGATTCCACATAGGTCCCACTTCATACGTCATTTCCGTTACATTTCATGCATTCCCTTTGTATTTCCTCCACAGTCTAAAATTTCGCATTTTAAACTAAAGTCTTATGTTTCATATGCATTCACCCAATTTCATATATCTTCCCACGGATCGATATCCGTCGTTGATCTACGCCCATAGACCATGATCGAACGGCCCATAATGCATTTCTCCACCAAACACTATTATACACCGTATCATTGCATTTTTCATCATTATTTCATCCAAAAGCACTATTTCGCCTTTGTCGCGCCATTGTTCTCCCATCCTCCATAACCAGCCCACCCTTTGCATGGATTTCATCACAAAGTTCTGTGTTTTGTAGGTTTGTCAATGGTGAAGGCTGCCATGATTACACAGTGTTTAATACAGCGACAGGTTTTCACTGACAGAGATAGAAAGGAG
Source organism: Pinus albicaulis (assembly GCA_034641835.2). Classification (NCBI taxonomy): domain Eukaryota; kingdom Viridiplantae; phylum Streptophyta; class Pinopsida; order Pinales; family Pinaceae; genus Pinus; species Pinus albicaulis. The sequence continues at coordinate 150,748 of JAXQQM020083828.1, read as the reverse complement.
CAGCAGAGAGCCTAAGGCACGAAAAAGAAGATATTTGAGCCTTAACTCTGTGTTTAGAGGAAAAGTACCTGCTTAAGGCCATCATAGACAACACAGAGGATACGGGGTGCAGAAATTAATGAATAGCAGGTTTTCACATCAGCAGTTTGTTCTAAAGGACAAAGCGCCCATACTTGGTCTATTACTTACCGTGTTCTTGAAGAGATTTCCACCTTGACCACAGTCCAAAGCTACCAGAGCAGTTGTTAATGCAATATGGCAGACCATTCAGTCATTAATCTACCATTTTGTTTCTGCAGCAAAGGTACCACAGAGTTCCGCAGTCAGAGTACATCAAGACCATACCAGAGTAAATGGAAGCCAAAGAAAATCATTCCTTTGTCCAAGACATGCCAGAAGATGAATGCGCAAAGTTTAAACAGTACGGGCTTCGGCCCTCTTTCTTTTCCAAGTTTTAATATTTCATTTAGTGCTTCACCTACCTCCTCGGCTCATCTTCTGCTATAAAACTCAGGAAGAAATTATTGTAAAGGTTGTTGATGAGATATCAGAGAACTGTAACCTTTTTCTGTGAGATATAGTTTCTGTAAAGTTGTAAGATAGGCTGAGGAAAGATGTATTCGGGCTGAATGTTCAAGCTGTTGGCTAATGCTGTACCTGATTGGTGTTTTTTTTAATATGACAAGCAGATTTATTTGCATCATGATCTAAATTTGCGGTGATGTTTTCCTGTCTCTGTGTTTTATTTCATGTCATTTCATTTCTTCTGGCTCGCATCAGAAATTTGGCATAAGATTTACCCTTGTTAGGTACCTTATGTTGCTGCTCTCCCAACCTTTTATGTTTTCTGCTTAAAGTGTTATCTAAGAATTGATTTCAATTGGTTTAACTAGTGTAGTGGATGTCATTGCCTTTTAGCTGATGTATAGATTAATGAAATATGTTTTTAGATGTTCTTGTTAAGAATTAACGGAATGAATTGGGAACACTGGGAGGTTTTAAGACTCTATCCTTATCTCACCAGGATCCTTTTCAATTGGTTAACCTTTCTAAGTTCCCTCAAGTCACTGTCTTGAGAGTTTCCTCTGAGTATGTCTAAGCAGGTCTAGAGTTAAATGACCTCTGACCTGATCTATAGACAGAAAATTGGTTTTATCTCTCTCTTTTACTTTCAATCCTTAATGCCTCATCCCACTTATCATTTTTAGGATCCAAGGCTTTAGATGACTAGCCCAACTGAAAGCTTGCATGTTGATTAACAAGTAAATCCTTTCCCGACTCCATTTGCCCAATGGTCTTGAATACTATTTGAATTGATCTCCCTTTGCCTAAAATCCTCTTTGCCTTGCCTGGTCTTACATTGAACCCTCCATTCCTGATTCCCGACAACCAAACATAATCAATCAAACAAACCCTGCGCATATAACTAACCTAACATCTTAAATCTGAGCCTCAAAGACATACACCTTTGACTCATATAGAGAGATCCCTCTTTGGACCTAGGAGGGCTAGATCCTAAGGTCTGAAAGTGGTTCTGATGTTGTCTCATCTTTTGGTCTTGCCAATCTGGCCAAAACATGGGAACCCCAACAGAAATGACAAAGAAATTATCCAAGATTTGAAGACCCAACTGTTCTCCAAATTCGACATGAAGGATATTGGTGCTGGAAAATATATTTTGGGCATGGAAATTAAGTAATATTGGGCAAAGAGGAAGGTCTGGTTAAACCAGAGGAAGTATGTCGAGACTATATTGTAGAGGTTCAATATGCAGGATAGTAAACCGGTGAAAGTTCCTATTCTTGTAGGTGTAAAGCTATCTGCTGAACAGTGTCCCAAGACACAAGAAGAAGAGGAGGATATGTCCCGTGTTCCATATGCAAGTGAAGTGGGTAGCCTAATGTATGCAATGGTCTGTACTAGACCAAACATTGCACATGCAGTGGGAGTATTGAGCAGGTTTATTTCAAACCCAAGGAAGGAGCATTGGACAGCAGTGAAGCGGGTTTTCAGATATTTACGTGGCACTAGTGATTATGGCTTGTGCTACCAGGGAAGACCAGGATTGCAAAGAATGTTGGACATTCATGGTTTTGTTGATGCAGATTGGGCTCGAGATCTGGACCAAAGAAGATCTACAAGTGGGTATGTGTTTAGCCTATTTGGAGGTGCAGTCAGTTGGATGAGTAAAATACAGTTTGTAGTGGCGCTTTCAACTACAGATTCAGAATACATAGTAGCCACTCATGCAAGCAAGGACTTAGTTTGGTTGTAGAGATTGTGTTCAAGTATGGGGTTGGTACAGCAAGCTATAAGGATAGACATTGATAGCCAAAGTGCAATTTTCTTGGCTAAGAACCCTGCTTATCATTCAAAGAAAAAGCACATTGATGTTCAATATCACTTTGTTAGAGATATGGTTGAAGCTAAAAGGGTGTTGCTGGTAAAGGTGGACACTTTGAATAATGTTGCAGATGCATTGACGAAGTCTATAAGCACTCAGAAGTTTTCTTGGTGTAGAGAAACAATGGGTTTTGAAGAATTGGCCCAATGACTAAGCTCTCCTGTGGTCCCCTATGGAAAGGAAACAACAAGTGGAAGAATGTTGGGTATGTGTTATATTATTTCCACGACTAGCCCCATGCGCGATACGTTGCGCCAGGTGTAGCAGGGGGGTCATAGGGGGGGCGGCAGCCCCCCCTGTCAGGGTCCAGGGCAGCGCCCCGGCAAAATTTTTTTTGGTATGCGGTCCCACTCATAGGCAGACCCACCCATGTTTTGTGCATAAGTTTGCACATGGTTTTGGGGTTCGATGGTTTTTGGCCCTTGTTATTTTGTAGATCCAGTCAAGGGAACTATGGTTATGTTTTAATCGAGGGTTAATGGATTGGGGTTTATGTATGCTTTGGCATGTATATATATGTGTTGTAACACTAAAAGGAATATAATGAAAAATCAAGCTGGTCGTCCCGATTTGGGATCCAGGGGAAAATCTCTATGTTTATCTATTTTATGTTTTATTCTCTCGCTATTGTCTATTTTCTGTTATAAGATTCATATGTAGATAATTTCTGTTCAGGGTTAAAACCTACAAAACTAAACTAAGTTACACCTAGCTAGGAAAATTGGCCAAACACACCCTACTTATCCTCTGATCTATTTACCATGCTATCATGCTTCATACCATGCAACTATTCATATAGAATAAGCTTGAAAAAGTGTGGATTGTAGTTTGGAGGAAAATGGGCTAAAGGTGCTAATGGAGGGCTCAACACATGAAACAAAGCTTAGAGGTGGAAAGAGCGGGTTTAAACCTTATTAAAGCTTTATTATGGTGCAAAAATGCTTTGGACCGGAATGATGTAAAAAGTGCATTGCAGAGTTGTGATGGAGGGTTGGCAGTGTGATATGCGATATGTGATATCGCAATTGCAATATCGCAAAGCCGCAGGTGTAGCGTAAGTGTTGTTTGGGAGCAGAAGAAAATTGCGAAATGCGATAGGATAACATGGCGGTGGGACCGGTGGTGGAGCACGAAAAGGATATCGCAATCAGTGTTGGGAGAGGAACGTGCTACGAGAACTAAGTAACAGATGTGATTTGTAATGTGCGATGCGGCAAAGTACGGAGAGTTATCGCAAATCAGTGTTTGGAGCGGTAAGTCCTAAAAAAAGGAAAAACGTTGCGAAGTTCGATTTGCAAAAAGGCCAAAGGTTGTGATGAGTCGGATGATGTGGCGGTGGGACCAGTGGTGGAGTGCGATACCAATATCGCAATCGGCAGACAAGAGCGGTAAGTCTTAAAAGGTAAAAGGAAAAAGATGTGAAGTGTGATTTCCGAAAAAGGTGAAGTACGGTAGTGGGATTTTTGATGAGGAAGGGCGGAGGTCGAGTTCCAATGGTTTTCAAGAATTTTGCATTAAAACGGGTAAGGAAATCATGACAAATAAAATAAAGGAATAAGGCGGGCTAAATGGTTTAAGTGTTTTTATGAATAAAAAGGTGGGTGTGGCAGTGAGAATAAGCAGGAAAAAGCAGAAATGGAGGGCATAACAACAGTGTGCATATTTTGAAGAAAGAGATGGGGAATGAAGCAGGGAGGCACAATGGAGCTGCTCTGGGTTTTAACAATAATTCCTACAATCAACCTGCTAACTTATGCGCAAAGAAATGGACAAATGCATAAAAAATACAGTGCAAAGGAAGACTAGAAAATGGTAATGCAACTCTACTTTTAATCTCAGAAACAGTAAACTGAAATCAGTTTTTGGGTCTGTGGGAATGTTTGCCCTCCTCTAACTCTATTGAAAAAGATGAGAAGGGGGTCTTATTCCATATCTTTTTGGTTTTTCTCCTCTATTCTATTACTCACAAGAAAATAAAACCTACAGCAGCACATTGAAAGCAAAACTAAACAACAACTTGAAAAATGAACGAGATTATCAGAAGTGGAACTAATGAAATGATAGAAAGCAGAGAAAAAATACAACAGAGAGGCTAAGGCACATGGATTGGGACCTAACCCACAAGCCTATCTCTTTGAAACTTAAATTATTAAAATGAAACAGTCTTCTCATTTCATAAAAGAATAGCCTCATACATTTCTAAAAGTTTGATCATTGAGTAAAATAATAAAAATCTCAATAGCTTGCAACAAAGTTTTGACCCTTCCTAGCTCTAGCTTTGATTTATTTATTCTACAAGGTAGCTACCAATAGCTCCTTATAAAATAGTGATTGAGTCCACTTGACTCTAAGTAAACAAATATTGAGTGCACTCCTCTTTGAGTTGCTTGGCTGCCTCTGGAATTCGAAATGTTGGAGAGAATCCTTGGGATCCTTTGGCTGCCTTTGGAATTCGAATTGTTGGAGACAATCTTTGGGATCCTTTGGCTGCCTTTGGAATTCAAATTGTTGGAGACAATATTTGGGATCCTTTGGCTACCTTTGAGAGTTAAGGAGGGTGGAAAAACCTCCTATAATTTCTACTTGTTGTCTCCTTCAAGTCTTTATGATAAAATTCTTATAAAAATGCTAATAATTCATGATTTTCTCCACTCAACCTCATATTTGGCACTCAGAGTATGTTAGCCTTAATCACCACCTATACTAGCATCATAAAACCAAATAATACTAAAATGAAAGAAAAAGATATCTAAGAAGTATAAAAGGTGACCATTAACCCCTCCAAATATGTCTAATGATGGAGCTCATCATCACCCCCCTACTGAATGGTTACTCATCCTCTTAGAAACTAATCCTCCTCCTGCATTTCCTTTAAGGCTTTGACAACCCCCCTGATTTCCTGAGAAAAAAGTGTGGGAGTTTCCCTAAGGAGGTAAAAACCATTATTCTTTTCTGCATTCTCCCATTCTCTATCTTGTGCATTTGTGCCCTTTTCATCATTCACGATACTAAAGCCATCAACTGCATATCCCCCATTGTAGGATTGGGGTCCCAAGTATCCAAATTTTTCAGCACAAGGTTATGCACATAAAACTCTTCCATATTTTCCTGATCATCCATGTTAGCTTTCTTGTAGAAATCCATGAATTTCCTACAATGATGGAAATTTAGGGATCCATGGGAGGCTAGAGTTTTGATTTGAAATAGGAGCCATTTTTCCTTCAGGTAAACAGCATATGAGTCAGAAGGGAATCTGTGATGAATGGATTTTATGCATAAGTCTTCCATGGTGGCTACTTGTTGCCCTTTTTGCTGCACTTGTTCTTTAGTGCTACATTCTCTGCCTGTGCCTTCTGCAGCTGCTCCTTCATAATTGTTTCTTCGATTCTTTCCTCCTCCCTTGTTGATTCTTCAATGATATTTAGGCTCGTGGGATGAGTTTTCTCTCTCTTACTTATCCTCTGACTCTTTTTAACTCTGAAATACATAGAGGTCTTCCTTTTTCTCTTTGCGCTTAGAGGATCTAAGGTGGTAACTACCTGTTTGTTTGGAGGGGATTTGGTGTTGTGCTGTGAGTCTGCTTCTTTCTCACTTTATGCTACATTTATGACTTATATCTCTATTTCCATTTGTTTCGTTTCTCCTTGGCCCTCTCTCTCTTCCTCTTCTTCTTCTTGTTCCTCTTCTGGTTCTTCTTCTTCTTGTTCTTCTTATGGTTCTTCTTCTAGCTCTTATTCTCCTTCTTCTCTTTCTTCTCTAAGGCTAGGAGAAAAGCTTCCCTTGGTCCTTTGCTATTATGTCGGATATGCGGTATACTTTGGAAGCTAGCTCGACTGATGCTGATGTTGCTCTATTGCTGTTGTTACATGATGTTCAAATACGCAGCCCACTCTTGGGACTATTGTGATGTGGCCTCCCTTTGGTCTCTTTCCCTCAAATATTCTTAATTCATTGGTTTGAATGAGACAAGATCTCTTTTTATTAGATTGCGCAACTAATTTTGGAGCGCTTATGTAACTCGGCACATCTCTAGTCCCTGTTGTAGACAGTTGGACCCTCTTCTTGTTAGCTGATTGATACTGCGTGTCTCCTCCCCTCGTTCTCCTCTACTCCACTTGATTTAATTTTTTTCTTTTGCATGCCCAGGTGGCGTAACTTTGCAGTTCTCCCTAGTCATACTTCATGACGGTGGCCAAGCTAGTTGGCCACCTTTCTGCCCCTTAAACTATAAGTCTACAAATTTAATTATTTCTAGCTATTATGGATGCATAGCGAGGGGTGAGAAATTATACCTGAGTTTACCTGTTGTTGTCAAGGCATTTGCAGGAACTAGAATTTGGAGACATGCCTCTTATATGTTATGTTCTTCCTTATTTTCTTGTTTTCTGAGTGAGCAACTTGTTGAATGAGAAACTCTCTAAGTGAGTTGATGATCTTTCTTGTTGTTTCTTCCCATTGTAGATTCTGGAGTGCTCCAAATGCCATGGGTGGCACTCTTGTCTTTCCTAGGGTCTGCTTTATAAACTCCTCTCTTTATTTTTTCTTGTTGTTCATGAACAATTTGTTGTGCTATAGGAATTCCCTGATGCTCGTAGCAGCCTGTGTTTTTCTTTCCTTGCTACATTGTGCTCAGGAATGGAGGAATGTGGTGTATGGAGGTGATGGAGGAAGTTATGAAAATGAATGGAGCGAATGATGGGATGGATAGTAAAATAGAAGAAGGTAAAATAAGATGAATGCTTCCCTGTGTTTCCAAAAACCATTAATAACCTGCAAAATGGAAAACACATAAAACACAGAGATGCAAATGTATTTTTTGTTTTTTTTTTTTGTAAGAAAGTGGGTTGCCTCCATGGAGGTTTTCAACCCACAAACTTTCCTTGGGCGCCTCATAGACGTTTTCACCCATGGATCTTTAATCTCTTTTTTTTTTAGAGAGAAAGAAAGTGACCTGCCTCCATCAAGGTTTTTAACCCACAAGATTGCCTTGGGTGCCTCAGAGAGGTTTTCACCCATGGATCTTTATTCTTCTTCTTCTTTTTATTTTTTAATTTTTTTAATTTTTTATTTTTATTTTCAGGAGGTGTGGGAAACTATGGATTTTCCCATCACATACACCTCTCTACTTATTGAATTTATGAACTCTACCCTTGACAAAGGCTTCTTGTAAATTTTAAGTCTGTGACCATTGACAAGCAAGGGGATTCCCTCCTCATCTATGGTTTTGATTTGAACTGCGCCATTATCAAAACAAATTTCCACTGTGTAAGGTCCCAACCATCTTGTCATCAGCTTGAATTTGAAATCTTTAAACCTTGAATCATACAACAATGCCCAATCTCCTTCTTGGAAGTTGTTTTCTTTGATGTTCTTGTCATGCCAAACCTTCCTTTGCAGTTGAACTACCTTTGTGTGAAGAAGTGCTTGCATTCTGAACTCATCCAATCCATTTATTTGTAGAAACCTCTCTTTTTGGGCATTTGATACATCTATATTTAATTAAGCTTCCATTCTCAAAGTATTGAATTCAAACTCAACTAAAAGTAGAGCCTTCTTACCATAGACTAGTTCATAGGGAGTGAACCTTATTGTTGTCTTCCAAGTAGTTTTGTAGGCACAAGTAACTTCCACCAACCTGTCTGCCCAATATTTTCTACTGCTACTCACAACATTGGTGAGGATGCTCTTTAAAACTCAGTTAGTTACTTCTACTTGGCCATTCGCCTGAGGGTGATAGGCAGTAGAATTTGTATTCTTAATCTTGTGCTTCCTCAAAAGATTCTCAATGAGGTGAGAGATGAATTGTGCTCCCTGATCAGTGACTATTTCTCTGGGGTACCCAAACTTGTAAAACACATTCTTCCTCATAAATTCTGCTACTTTCTCCTTGGTTTCTATCTTCACTGCTTTTTTTTCAGTCCACTTTGTCAGGTAATCAGTGCAGACTATGATATACTTCTTTTGTCCGGATGGTGGATCGATAGTCCCAAAAAAGTGCATGCCCCACTTGTCGAATGGCTTAAGAGACACCTAAGGGTGCAAAGGAATCTCATCCCTTTGCGTGGGTTTCCCCATCCTTTGGCATTGGTCACACCTGCTAGTGTATCTTCTGGAATCTTGGTGAAGGGTAGGCCAGTAGTACCATGTCTCCAAAACTTTGTAAGCAGTTATCTTTGCAGAAAAGTGGCCTCCACATGGGTTGTCATGACATTTAGAGAGGATATCAAAAAATTCTTCCTTCCTCACACATCTCCTTAGGATTTGATCATGGCCTAGCTTGAAAATTTTTCCCCCAATCCATGTGAAAGGGGCACTTTTTCTGATGATTTTACTCCTCTCCTTGAATGAAAGATTAGGAGGGAGTCTCCCAGCAACCAAGTAGTTGGCTATATCCGAAAACCATGGTGAGAGTGCTGATAGTAGAGCTAACCTGGACAAAAAATCTGCAACAACATTCTCCTTTCCAGGTTTATCAACAATATTCAAATCAAATTGCTGCAAAAGTAACAACCATCTAATTATCCTAGCAATAACATCTGATTTTTTCATTAAATACTTGATGGTTGCATGGTCAGTGTGAACAAAGGTCTGATATCTAGTTACATAATGCCTAAATTTGTTCAAGGCATGGAAAATGGCTAACATCTCCTTCTCAATAAAAATATAATTCAGCTCGGTCTTGGACAAGTTCTTGTTGATGAAATAAATGGCATAAGGGATTTTGTCCTCTAATTATCCTAATGCTGCCCCTACAGCTTTGTCGGATGCATCAGTGTGGATTTCGAAAGGTAGAGTCCAATTTGGACCTCGAAGGATGGGGGCAGTAGTCAACTTTCCCTTAATGAGTTCAAAATCCTATTGACAAGGACCGGACCAAATAAACTTAGAATCCTTGTCCAATAACCCAAATAATGGCGAAGCCATGTTGCTAAAATCTTTGATGAACCTTCTATAGTAACCAGTTAAGCCTAAGAAACTCCTGACATCTTTCTTCTTTTGAGGAGCAGATACCCTTTTGATGATAGTGATTTTTTTCGAGTCTACCTATATTCCTGCTTGGGATATGGAGTGTCATAATACAACCCTTTCCTTCTTCAGGAATTCACACTTTTCTGGGCTCAAGGAGAGATGTATCTCAATGAACCTTCTTAATACTTTACCCAAATTGGATAAATATTCCTGGAAGTCATCCCCATATGGTGTGAAATCATCCATGTAGATTTTGATAGAGTCATGGACTAACTAAGAAAATATGCTCAGGACAGCTCTTCGGAAGGTAGCTAGGGAATTGCACAACCCAAAGGGTAGGACTCTATAAGCAAAGGTACCCCAAGGGCAGGTGAAATTAGTCTTATCTTGGTCTTCAGGGCTGATTTGAATCTAAATGTACCACTGAACCCATCTAAAAAGGAAAATAACTTCTTCCCCACCAGGCCATCCAGGACTTGGTCTGTAAAAGGAAAAGGGAAATGGTCTTTCTTGGTGGCCTTGTTAAGTTCTCGATAGTCAACACAAATTTTCCACTTCCCATTCTTCTTTGGGACTAGAACAAGAGGGGATACCCACTCACTATCGGATATAGGATATATGAACCATGCATCCAATAGTTTCTACAACTCTTCTTTGACTATGTCCTTCAGAGTTGATTTCATCCTTCTTTGGGGTTGTCTCACAGCATTTCATCCTTCTTTGATGTAAATGTGATGTCTGCATACTAAATGATTGTTATAGGTAATGTTACCCTAAGGTCTTGGGTTGATAAACCTTCATAGATCAAGAAAATTTCATCACAAGAAGGACTCAATTAACCAACTTCTATGATTTAAACTAGAAAATAAGGATTGCAGATCTTACCTATTTATCCTTCGTTTGTAGTAGATCCCACGAGGTTCAAACCCCCTACAACTCCTTGTGCTCCAAAACTTGCAAACCAGTAGAGAACAAGCACAAAACCCTAGTTGTACAACATATATATGTTCTATGTGTTAGCAAAAAGCATGCATAATCTCATAAAAATAAAAATAAATGAAATATTTAAGGAAATTAATCATGTATAAGAGATATATGACACGTGAACAACAGGAACAAGATGACATTTATTTTATTGATAAAATATACAGTAAATAAATAGTGGAGAGATCACCTAAAATCTACCACGGCCTCGAGAAAACCGTCCTGTAGATCCGTTCAGCCCTAGCCTCACTAAAATTCTTCCATGAATAGTGCACAATGGATGTCACATTGGATGAAGGTGAACATCTCAAGGAAACAAGGGTTTCTTGAAAATCTGGGAAGTGTAGGAGGCACGGGGGAAATATCAGACTTGTTCAGGGCTATAATAGGGTATAATATCTATAATTCTCTATCTTCCTCCCTTAGGCCATTCCCTTGAGGGGTATTTATACCTCCTCAAATTAGTTTTTTCAGTTGGGGAATAATTAGGCCATGGGTTGGAGTAGTTAAGTTACAGGAACAACCATAAACCCCGCCTCAAAAATAGGGAAATTTTATATTTTTTAATATTTAAATAGCATACGCAGGTTCTCTATGTATGGACCCGCGTGTATACGCGGAAAAGTCTAGGCAGAGTTGCGTATGGATTTTAAAATACTATATTTTGAGAAATGTGACCAAGTATGAATGGAAGGGCTTCCCAAGGCCAATGCATAAGTCATCAAGTATATAATGTTGATAAATGATGCTATAACAGATGCCCCCTAATATATGAAGTCAGAAGGGGTACATGATGGCTGAAATGTATTATGTGCATAGAAAGAACCTTGCGAGGAGTAGAGAGGATTTCACCAGATTTTAGCCTGCCAAAAAACCAGTGATAGAAATCATAAAGATAGCTCATGTCTGAGGTGGGCATACCCATGCTCAGTGAAAGAAAATCATGTCCTCATATGAATTATGGAGCGAATACAATATGTATACAAATATAGATGAAATGTAAAGTACATAGTGAATCATCTGATCACTGCATAAAAGTATAAGTCAAAATCATGTCCAAGTATCACATATAGAATACTAATCAATGATGCTGCAAAATATCTAATCACGGAAGTCACAATTGAATCTCCAAGTGCCAAATCATAAGTGGTGGAACAAATGGTACAACATTCAACTCGCGTGCCAACATATAAGATGTTATTGTGATGAAACTACAACATATAAGGGTGGATGGTGTCACTGGAAAAAAACTGAAGGAGCTACCAAAGTGAACCAAAACATGTTGATGCAAACCCGAGATTTTCACTGATCACCATGGCACAATTCTACACAATGGGAATAAATGAGTTGAGGTCGACCATGTGAGAAATCGTTTGATTACCGGTCATTGATGTATACCGTTAACAAACCCAAGACATCTCACTAATAATGATAATGAGTGTGAAGGTGCCCATTACAATCTAGCAAGTGCGAATGAATGAGTTGAAGTCGAACACTTGAAAGAATCTATCAATCAGGAGACAATGATGTATTCTCACTGTCGATAGCGAATAGTTTACCACTGATGACTGCAAACCCTAAGCTACTGATAAAAGGACTCTAGACCTTATTCCCAGAGCAATGAGTCAGAGTCCATGAGAAAAGATCTGCTGGAAGGAAGCGATTAAGGCATCCTACATCAATCCAGCACGAGTGTAACTCGGAAGCCAATATTTTGAAGGAATCAGACGAAGTGAATTTAAGTAACCAACCCAAAGTACGTTTCCAGCATGCACAAGATTAAGCTAGCGCACAACAGAAACCCTCTGAACCAACCAATAATGGAAGATGAGAAAGAGGCGAGATATCCACTGATAAGGTCAAATGGAAATCAAGCTACTGCACGAATCCCAGGTGTGATAATGTAAGGTGAAGTCGAACACAAGGGAAACCACTCGGTCAAAGACCCATTATGTTGATCAAATGCTGAGCACAATTTCACCTAAAAATGATGTAAATAGGGCTAGGGTGCAGCTCTATGTTTACTCTCAGAGAAATATGTCATAGTCGATAAGAGACAAACCTGCCAGCAAGAAGTCAGTGGAGACCTTCTCAAACCAGCACGAGCAAAGGACCAAATATCAGATGTGATAGAACAAGATACTGACAATATTGGGGAGGTCGACTGAAAAATGAGTCAAGAGACACCGTAGAAAGGCCAACTTAGGTTAACTTCCCTTAAACAAAAACATGACTCGTGTTGACTATGGCAGCAAATGATAACTTTGTATAAGTTTGTCATGCAGGAGGCATAAACAAACCCTTCATATGATTGGAAGAGATAACCAATGAGGGGAGTACTGACTCAAAAAAAAGGTTATGGCTTCTCCTGAGTCAAAAACTAAAGCCATCCCAAATGGAAAAATTCTTAGCTTTTTGTGCTTTGTTCAAGGGCGACACAACTGAAATTGTAGTTGCCATCAAGTATGGAAGTGATATCCCATTCCCGCTCTTTTTCAAATATTAAATTTTTTTTTGTCTTTTTCATATTTCAAAGCCTAAAAAAGAATAAAATAATGCCTATAGTACGATGGATAGAACGAGTGTCGATAAACAGATGCTCTAGTTCCTGGGATAGGAACAATCCTATGCTCAATGCAAGGTGGTAAAAAATGGTAAGTGACACTCAAAGGAATGTTCCATCCATGGGTAAAGGTGTCAAGTCACAAAGGCTAAGTGATTGCATGGTTAACTTGTACAGAAAGATATGGTTAAAAGAGGGCTTAAACATGAGTCCAAATGAAGCCGGCTAAAGGCCAAGATAAGCAAGTAGTCAATATGCAATGCAATAGTACAACTCAACAACATATGGGAGCCTCTAAGGTAAATGGCCAGAATAAAGATATTGAAGAAGAAGAATAAGAATGACGCTTCAATGCATAAGTCATGGTAAGACTACAGAGGACTCTTGAGCCTACATAAATTGTAGCATAGGAAAAAAATGCTAACGAGGAATTAACTAGGAATCCCATGTAAAGGATGTCTCTACCACCAAGTCCTGATTAAAAAATCGGTGAGTGAAATGGGTTAAATACTCATGACATGATGGGATCGACCCTATGGAAAGTAATTAGAATGGAGGCTATTATGAAAAAATGCAACGGAAAGTATATACCCTAACCTATATGCAAGTTTGAAATCAAATACCTACCATGACAAGTCAGCGGTTATGGATCCGAAGGAAAACTAGGAATCTCTCAAATTCAGCAGAATGTACCTAAAAAATACTTTTCCCAACGCTTACAATCGAAAAGGTTAAACATCCTTAATCAAAGTCAAAAAATAGACACAAACAAAATTTGATAAAAAAATCAAATTATGGGCATAAATAAGCTTTTTGACTCACTTTTTGATCATTTGTGCATTGCAGAAGTGGAGAAAATCTCTGGGGAAAAAAATCCTCTTCTTGAATACATAGTAGTCGGCCTGCAAATCACCTCAAATCAGTCAGGTAAACCTTGTACTAATCCTATTTATCAATTTATTTCCTGTTTGAATCAAATTTTTGGACTTTTGACCGCAGGAAATAGATATTCGTTGAAACCCTCTATGCATATGCGAGTTCATGATGAGGAACTTGTGTATGTTATGTGGCTATGTACAAATGGGGTTACGTATGAGAAGGGAAAAATTCAAAAACTTGTCTTTAATCAGTAAATTGATGAATTTTCCCAAGATGTTGATCAGTTGGAGAGAATGTGAGCACAGTGTTATTGATAATGAATTGATGGAGGACCAACAATCCTTAGATATTCTTCGGAATTGTGGTTTACTCAAATTTTTCAAAATGTCAAATACGAAAAGAAATGCTCGTTTGATTTAGATGCTAGTTGATCATTGGGAACCGGAAGAAGATTTCTTTATAATTGATCATATCCCACTACAAATAGAGTTGGAAGACATATCTTTTTTACTGTACTTTTCCGAAGGGGAGACCCAATAGATTTGCATGGCAAGCCCACAAGATGGCTTAATGTATAGGATTATGTCCAAGTATATCGCGTAGATGATGCAAAGAAAGTGGGAACACAGATCCCCATCAAAGATGTGAAGGATTTTTACATGAAAATCCTTCTCTTTACCATTGGTAGAGTGGTAGGATCAGCTTCCCTACATCAGGCTTCACGCACACACGTGAGTATAGCAATGGAATGCTTGATTCATCTTTATGATTGGTTCTCAGCCTTGCTGGGAAATCTGAAAAATCAATTGACTTCTATCCGAAAGACAAAGACTAAACACTTTAGATATAGTACCATTTTTATGAAATTATTCTTCGAGAGGGTCCCAGGGCTTCGGCCCAAGGTCATCTCTACTATCAGCAGCCCAAGGAATCCAATAATAGCCTGATGGGTAGATTTGATGAAGAGATTAGGGGGAAGTGAAGTTCCTCGAACCAGCTGGGATGATGAGTTATTATAATGGTGGGAAGAACAATTCATCTCAGTGGAGGACTATCCCTTTGCTCAGATGAATTTCAAGCAGATCCTGATTTAATTCTTCCACCCAAAGCAGCATGGAGTGCAATTGGTAAGATTGCATTTTTTGATTTTTTGATTATATGAGTTTTTCATCTTTTCAGATTATATGGAAAATGAAAAAAATGTTTTTGATAGGACAATATGACTTACAAAATTTTAATGATCATGATGCAGACATGGGACAAGTTAGGCTAGAGGGTTATGCAAGGCACAAGCACCATAGAGGTGAGGCAAATTCTAAAGACCCAGGAAGGACCCTCCATGCATTATAGAGAAACTTGGAGAGTTTGTCTCACCGAGTACCTATGGCCGCTATATAGGACCTTCCGGAGGCTATCCAGAGGCAGGTGGTAGGGATACCACTAGATTGGGTGCGGTTGTTCCGCTGTGTAGTGACTGCCATTGTGTTCTATCAGAACACAAATTTTGGGCAGGGACCTCAGGAGTAGACTTAGACTTGATTGGATGACTGTAATATTTTTTGATAATAGACATGATTAGGCATAAGCCAAATTTTGTAAGACATGATGGTCCAGATTTTGTTTTGAACACTCTAATATATATATATATATATATACATAGCGATTTTATATGATGCGATGTCCCAAATGTGCAATGATGAATGATGTTTTTGATATTTTTAGAGTATTGAATGATTAATATGCCAATCAAGTGCTTGATTAGTTAATGAGTCTACTAATCAATTATCATATCGGGGAATATGAATAAATGTAATAAATTGAAATGAACGTTGTAACAAACGTACTTTTTGAGATTCAACAAGATGATGATCCTAGTGAAAATTAAGCACCTACACTAGGTGGGGCCCGCAAGCTATTTTTAGGTGTATGTCTATTTTTAGAATGTAGAGCAAAGTCTATTTATAGTAGGAGTCTATTTATAGATGGTTGAGAAAATTCTATTTGTAGATGAGTTTCTATTTTTAGATGCATGGGCGAAGCCTATTTATAGATCGCATGTCTAAAAATAGAATGCATGTCGATTATTATTATCTCTTAATAATAATTAGACAATAAATAATAATCTATTCTCTTGAAGCACTTGATTTCAATTAACTGATGTGGCAAACCAGTTAACTGGAGGAATTACGAGTTCTAAGGTTGGTTGGTGGGACATACAAGTAGACTTCGTTGTAACTGAGTGATACAAAGTTGTAACAGAGTTGGATGTGTAGTTATGTGAGTTGTAAAGTAGTTTAACTCAGTTAAGTGAGTTAAACTCAGTTGTGCTAGTTGTAACTAATTGTAACTAAAGATACACTAGAGAGAGATAAATGAATTAAATATTAAATTAATTCACATGGAGTGATCTCACTTGCAACTGAAGATTTACTATTTTTAACTACATGCATGTTAGATCTAGTGGAGAATCAGTTGAGAGATAGGTGAAAGGGATAGTTTGACTATTTGTTGTGACATTAGTGGGTGCACTCATGCAACCACACACACATTGGAGATGCCAATGAGGATTTCATAGTCAAGGCAAGGTAGTATCTCATTCATTCAGGATTGTGATCAGCAGGTATTACGCAGTGGAGGCAGGTTGTCAGGAGGCAGTAAATTGGTGCATGTATTGGCCAATTTTTGCATGACAGTGTGAGACGATTGTATATTGTACTGAGAGCTCTTGGATTAGAGTTTTGTATGAGATTGTTTCATGATCCATGATATATACATAATATATGATAGTCATTTTTTTAGCTTTATTCTTTCTCGGTAAAAACATCTGTGTTATGTGTGATTGATCTTTCTTCATGTGTTTGCAATTGACGATTAAATTTCCACAAAGATTTTAGTAGAAGGATTATGTATTTAAAAGTGGAAAAAATTGTTAGATCAGGACAATCCAGGAAATACATAATTGTATTATAATTTCTACATGGTATCGGAGCAAAGAAGATTGCAATATTGAAGCAGTAGCTAAGTTTGTTGGCGGAAACAATTCGAATTTGCTGCAAGAATTTCTTGGTGCGACAGTTGAGTAAACATCGAAATGGATTTCAATGGTTTTCGGCTAGAGTATGCACTCGAGGGAAGCTCGAAATACATTGCATGGAAGGATAGGATGGAGGCACTTCTTGAAGATAATGGCTTGAAGGAATTCATTAAAAATGATGTTCCTAAGCCCACTTTGACGGATGCTGCATTACTTGACGCCTGGCAAAAGAAAGTAGCAAAGATGAGAAGGATTATGTTGGAAGGTGTGTGAGACCAAATTTTCTCAATCCTTCATGGTAAAGCCACTCCATTTGAGATGTGGAAGGCTTTGACGGATATTTTCCAAAGAAGTAGCGAACATAGGAAATTGGCACTGAAGGATAAACTTAGAAAGATCAAGATGGAGAAGGGCGACAATATTCCTAAATATCTCAAAAATTTTGTCCAATGTCGAGATGAACTAGGGAGTGTGGGAACCATGGTTGCTGATGATGATTTGGTGAGCTTGGCTCTCTTGGGACTTCCTAAGAGTTGGCACAATTATCAAGACTATGTCAACAGATGGGAAAAACTGCCAGATTGGGAATGACTATGGTCGGATCTAGTGCAGGAGGAGTTCAGGCGGGGCGAAACACCAGAGATGGCTCTTCATCAAAGCATGATGATTAAGAGGATTGTGCTTTGGCTTCCAAGGCAAGGAAAGGGAAGGGGAATAAATTCCACTCAAAATCCGAGGCTAAATTCAAGAAGCTGGAATTTTCAAAGGAGAAGTGTTTTCACTATCACGAACATGGGTATATCGCCACAAATTTCCCACATAAAAAGAAGGTTTTTGGAGCTGCAGCTGGTGAGGCCCTTGCCTCAAAATTTGAACTTGATTTCTCTTTGATCACATGCTTGGTTTAAAGCATAATAGGATCGGTGTGGTATCTTGATAGTGGTGCTTCCTTCCACATGATGGGAGATAAGGATATTTTCAGTGACTTGGAGGAGAAAGATCTCTAGATGCATATAGAGATGGGCGACGATGGATGATACAGTGCAACCGGCATTGGTACCATTACCTTTGAGAGGGATTTAGGTAAACCATTTCAATTGAAAGATGTTATGCATGTCCCACTTCTGAAGAAAAACTTGGTCTCAGTCGCAATGTTGGAGGACAAAGGCTATGACATTGTTTTTAGTGATGGAAAAGCTTTCTTGGGACATAAAAAAATTGGTCAAGCCAAGAGGATAGGGATTCGAGTTAAGAATCTCTACAAGCTGGAGGTAGATGACTGCACTGCAATGGTGAGAAAAGTAGAATAAGTGGTGAGTCAGGATGAGGGAAAATTATGGCACAAGCGATTGGGTCGTCTTCACCATGGTTCCCTAAAAATTTTGTAGCAGATTTCTACTGGACTTCCCAAGGGTACACTTCTGTTGTTAGATCAGTGCAAGGGATGTACTATGGGAAATCTTGTAAAGACCACCTTTCATGAAAATGAGAACTGTGCTTCGATGATCCTGGAGAGAGTTCACACAGACGTGTGTGGACCATTCTAGGTTTCTTAAACAACAAAACACAAGTATTATGTTATTTTTGTTGATGAATTTTCTCATAAATGTTGGATATTCTTCATGTAGAAGAAGGATCAAACATTCTCAAAGTTCTGTGAGTTTAAGACATTGGTTGAGAAATTGTCGGGGAAGAAATTGAAGGCTCTGCGGAGTGATAATGGTGGAGAATACATCTCGAATGAATTCAAAGACCTCTGTAGTAAAGAAGGAATTCGAAGAGAACTCATAGCGCCTCATAACCCATAACAAAATGGGGTCACGGAGAGGAAGAATAGAATGATCATGGGTGCTACATGAGCAATGTTGCATGATCAGGGCCTACCAATGCACTTGTGGGAGGAAGAATGCAACATTGTGGTTTATGTACAAAACCATTGTCCTCATAAAGTACTTAGCATGGGTACACCTGAAGAAGCTTTTACTGGTAAGAAACTAGATGTTTCTCACTTTAAGATTTTTGGCTCATCTGTTTATGTGCATGTGACTAAGAATGCTAGGAAGAAGCTGGAGTCGACTGCTGAAGTTGGGATATTTTTGGGGTACACAGAAACACCTCATAATTATCGCGTGTATTTTCCAAACAGTTGAATGATTGTGGTGCGACGGGATATAAAATTAAATGAGGAGAAAGCCATGAAGTTGTCTCTTGAGAGAGAGCTAGACTTGCATGCGGAGGAGGAACTTTTGGTTCCCAAAGATGAGTCTAGAGATGTGGATTAGCCATAGGAGGAGGTTCATGGAGTGGAGGATTTCACTCACATAGAGCCAAAAATCAAAACTGGAAAAAGGCGTACCTCAGAGGCTAAGAGGCTAAAGCTTGATGCAGCATAGAATATAGGAGTCTCTACTTCACAACGCAGACATAGACAGTCTCCTGACCGATTCACTGGATACATGTCTCTCATGAGCAAATGTATTGTGACTAAGCCATCTTCCTTTCAAGAAGCAGTGCAGGAGCCCACATGGGTAGATGAAATGGTGGAGGAGTATGACTCCATTGTCAGAAAGAGTGCTTGGGAAATTGCTCCAAGGCCAGTTGATAAATCAATGGTAGGTTCAAGATGGATCTACAAGATAAAGCAAGGTGTTGATGGGAGTGTTGAGAAATACAAGGCCAGATTTGTGGCCCGGGGCTTCTCACAGATCGAGGGGATTGATTATGAAGAAACCTTTGCACCTGTCGCATGATATTCTTCCATAAGGACCATCCTTGCTCTCTCAGTGTAGATGGGTTGGCACATTCATCAGATGGATGTGAATATTGCGTTCCTTAATGGGATCATTGAGGAAGAAGTGTACATTGAGCAGCCTGAAGGATTTGAGATCTTCAGTAGCGATTCGCATGTGTGCAGACTCAAAAGAGCAATGTATAGGCTGAAGCAAGCACCTCGTACTTGGTACACTCGGATCGATAGCTATTTCACCAGACTTGGCTTCACCAAGAGTGAAGCAGATGCAAACCTATACCATATTGTGGTGGAGGGTAAGATTTTAATCATTGTTCTTTATGTTGATGATTTAATACAGACTAGTGATGAGCAGCTGATACACTCATGCAAGGAGGACCTTATAAAGGAGTTCGAGATGTAGGATATGGGCCTCCTTCATTATTTGCTTGGATTGGAAATATGGCAGCAAGATGGTGAAATTTTTGTGTCTCAAGGAAAGTATGAAAGGGAGAAATTGGGTAAGTATCACATAGAGGGCTACAAACCCATGGATACTCCTCTTCCAGGAAACTGGAGGAAAAAGGATGCTACTTCTAGAGAGGTAGTGGATGCTATTGTTTATCAATTGTCAGTTGGTTCGCTAATGTATTTAGTAAATACAAGATCGGACATATGCTATGCGGTGAACCAGCTTAGTCAAGCAATGGTTAAGCGTACCAAGCTCTTTTGGAAGGCGGGCAAGCATGTCCTGAGATATCTCAGGGACACATCTGAGTATCGATTATGGTACAAATAGACGAATGAGGTGAAGTTGCATGGCTTCATGGATGCATATTGGGCGGGCAGCCCAACGGACAGAAAGAGCACATCAGGAGGGGTCTTCAGTATCAGATCTACAGTTTTTTCTTGGTACAACAGGAAACATAAATCTGTGGCACTCAGTTCAGCGGAATCATAATACATGGCAGTAGGTCAAGCTGCATGTGAGGCTATCTTGATGAGAAAGATCCTGGTTGGTTTGTTTGGTTCTCATTTAGATCCTACAGTGATTCATTTTGATAATCATAGTTGCATTAAACTCTTGATTAATCCTATGTTTCATGATATATTTAAGCATATATATATATCCAGTATCATCATATCAAAGATTGTGTGCAGTGGAAGATCATGTTGCTTCAGTAGATTCCTACAGAAGATCAGGATGCAGATATTCTGACCAAGGCGCTCACCAAGAGAAAATTTGAATACCATAGAGGCAGGATTGGGGTGAAGGATAATCCCTTTCTTGTTGAAAGGGAGTGTTGAGATTCAACAAGATGATGATCCTAGTGAAAATTAAGCACCTACACTAGGTGGGTCCCATAGGCTATTTTTAGGTGTATGTCTATTTTTAGAATTTTCAGCAAAGTCTATTTATAGCGGGAGTCTATTTATAGATGTTTGAGAAAATTATATTTGTAGATGAGTTTCTATTTTTAGATGCATGGGAAAAGTCTATTTATAGATTGCATGTCTAAAAATAGAATTCATGTCGATTATTATTATCTCTTAATAATAATTAGACAATAAATAATAATCTATTCTCTTGAAGCACTTGATTTCAGTTAACTGATGTGGAAACCAGTTGACTAAAGGAATTACGATTTCTAAGGTTGGTTGGTGGGACATTGAAGTGGAATTTGTTGTAACTGAGTGATACAAAGCTGTAACAGAGTTGGATGTGTAGTTATGTGAGTTGTAAAGTAGTTTAACTCAGTTAAGTGAGTTAAAATCAGTTGTGCTAGTTGTAACTAGCTGTAACTAAAGATAAACTAGTGAGAGATCAATGAATTAAATATTAAATTAATTCACATGGAGTGATCTCACATGCACCTGAAGATTTACTATTGTTAACTACATGCATGTCAGATCTAGTGGAGACCCAGTTGAGAGATAGGTGAAAGGAATAGTTTGACTATCTGTTGTGACATTAGTGGGTGCACTCATCCAACCACACACACATTGGAGATGCCAATGAGGATTGCACAGTCAAGGCAAGGTAGTATCTCATTTATTTTGGATTATGATCAGCAGGGATTGTGTAGTGGAGGCAGGTTGTTAGGAGGCAGTAAATTGGTGCATGTATTAGCCAATTTTTGTATGACAGTGTGAGACGATTGTATATTGTACTGAGAGCTCTTGGATTAGATTTTTGTATGAGATTATTTCATGATCCATGATATTTACATAATATATGATAGTGGGGTTTTTAGCTTTCTTTTTTCTCGATAAAAACATATGTGTTATGTATGATTGATCTTTCTTCATGTGTTTGCAATTGGTGATTAAATTTCCACAAATATTTTAGTAGAAGGATTATGTATTTAATAGTGGCATATAACTTTTAGATCAGTAGAATCTAGGAAATACATAATTGTATTAAAATTTCTACAGTACCCTCAGGAATAATCGATGCAAAAATGGGTCTCTGACAAGATAGGTGTTGTTCAATTGTGAAACAACCAGTTGTGAATCCAAGTAAACTACTAACAAATCTACACGATATTACCTTCAAGAGTAGGTTGACCACTGTAGTGTACTCTGCTACATTGTTTGAAGCAGGATCAATGCAAACACCTCTTGAAACTAAAAATTGATTAGATGGATAGTGGATTACCCAAGCCATGGAAGCCAGGTTCCGGGTATGTCTACTAGCACCATCGGCAAAGCCAAAGTGACTCATTTCATCCAATATTACCTACTAAAGCATATCAAAATCATCAAAACCACACCAAAAATTGAAACAAATATATGTACAAAAATCCAATATATACAACAGAGCATATTCTAGGCCTAAGCCTGAGCATAGTACATTTTCAAGTAGAGCCCATTTCTAGGCTCTGCCAACTCGTTCCCATCAAAATCCACCAAGGCAATAGCTCCTTTTTTCAAGACCTTTTTGACAATAAAGGGGGCATACCACATAGGTTTGAACTTTCCTGCCCCCAAGGCATCCTTCTCTTGGGAATAAACCAAGACAAGGTCACCTTTAGAGAAAACCCTAGGTTTGACCGCCTAATCGTATTGAAGCTTTACCTATTTTTTATGTTTCTCATTCATCGTAGCTGCATCTCGGTGCTACTCATTGTGATGTTCTAGATGGATAAGGCATTCTTCGAGACTGGAAGTGTCTGGAAGAAGCTCAACTACTAACTTAAGGGAAGGAATTTCACATTCAATAGGAAATATATATTTCAATCCGTAAGCTACTTAAAACAGAGTAAAACCAATTGCAGTATTTACAGACATCCGGTACGCCCAAAGTGCAGGATACAACATGACATGCCAATTGGATCTGGCTTTATCAATCATCCATTGAATAATTTTCTTCAAGGATCTGTTAACGACTTCAACTTGCCCATTAGTTTGAGGATAATAAGGAGACGAATGCTCCTGCCGAAAACCTAATTTTAGAGCCAATTCAACCATGATGTTGTTCTGAAAATGATTTTCATGGTCAGTGACAATCTCTTTGGGGATATCGAAGCGAGAAATGACTTGATTAAAAAGGAACAGGGTTGTTTTCTCACTGTCATTTCCAAAAGTAGGCATAGCCTCAACCCACTTCTTAAAGTAGTCTACAGCTACAATAATGTACTTGTGACCCTTAGCCGAAGGTGGGTTACAAGTAGTATAATCAATACCTCACTTTGTGAAAGGACCAACAGTGATGACAGGAAAGAGCGGAGCTAGATGAGCACACATATTTCGAGTATAAACCTGACAAGGATGACACTTTTTGACCACTTCAATAAAATCTTTGAAAATTGAAGGCCAAAAGTATCCTGCAGGCAATATTTTTTGGGCTATATGAAGCCCAAATAAATGACCACCACAAGCTCCACTGTGGCAATCATTCATCACAACCTCAACTTCTTCTAGAGTTAAGCAAGGTCTAAGGATCAAATCAACCCCACGACGATATAGAGTGTCACTAATAATGAAATAGCTTTTGGCTAAGTGACGCAACTTTCAACACTCATATTTCGAAAAGGCTAAGGGGAACCTTGCAGTCTAGAGATAAACTATGAGATATTCGTACCAAGGATCCTGTGAAGAAATGAGGAAAATATGTTCATAAGGAAATGATTCTTCATAAACAATCTCTTCTCCATAGGGTATCTAAGAAATAAACTCCGGAAATACTAATGATTTCTTGGACTTGGTAGATAAAAAATCAAGATCAAATCCTTGCAAAATAACAATCCATCGATTATATTTTCCCCCAATCACTCGCCTACTAAGAAAAAATTGAAATGGATTGATTGCTGCCAAAAAATACATTTAGCGAAGGAGAATGTAATGTCTAAGCTATTGAACAACATAGACAGCTGCAAAAGAAATTTTCTTTATTAGAGAATACCAGAGTTTAGGACCTACCAAGCCTCGACTAAGGTAGTATACAACATGCTCAGAAAGAGCATCATCTTCATGAACCTTAACCATACCAATGGTAGATTCTGTTGTAGCGAGATACAAGAGTAAATCCCTGCTATAATCGAGTGGACTTAGTAATGGGGGAGAGGTCAATGCTTGTTTCAAAGCATCGAATGAATGTTGAGCAAAGTCATCCCAAAAGAACGAAACTCCTTTCTTTAACAACCTCATAAATCCATTTGTAATCTCAACATAATTCACGATGAATCTCTGCAGGAAATTAGCTTTTCCTTGCAGACTTTGAAGTTGACGGAACGAAGACAAGGGAGGCAACTGAAGTATTGCCTCAACCTTGAAGGGCTCTACCTGAATCCCTTCCGTAGAGATGATGAATCCCAACAACCGACCGGATGTGACTGTGAAAACACACGTATTAGGGTTCAACTGAATTTTATAATATCGACATCATTCAAAAACTTGACGAAGGTGTAAAGGATGATCAATTCTCTTGCGAGAACGAGCAGCTAAATCATCCAAATATGCCTTGATAATATGTTTGATGGCATGGAAGGTGTAAGACAAAGCCCACTGAAAGGTAGCTCCAACATTTTTAAGGCCAAAAGGAATCTTCTTGTAAGAAAAGGTATCCCAAGGACAAATAAATGTAGTCTTATGCTGATCTTCAGGACAGATAGTGATTTGATTATATCCTGAGAAACCGTCCATGAAGGAGAAAATCTCATTCCCCACACACTCATCAATGATATTATCTATAAATGGTGTGGGGTAATTATCTTTTGGACATGCCTTATTTAGGTTCCTAAAATCGATGCAAACTTAGATTGTTCCTTGTTTCTTGTCCACGGGAACTAGATTTGAAACCCACTCAGTTAATGGAACGGGGTAAATGAAACCTGCCTTAAGTAACTTCTCCACATCAACTTTGATAGCTGCTGCCTTCCTAGGTTTTACCAGACGAAGCTTCTGCCTGATAGGCTTATAGTTTTCGTATGTGTTTATCTCATATTGGACAATATATGGATTGATACCAGGCACCTCCTCATAATACCAAGAAAACACATCCCGAAATTCTCAAAAGAGATCGGTATAAGCCTGAATTTCTTCACGGGAACATTCAGCTCCAATGAAGAAATTCTCAATAATGTTGGGATCTCTGGAGATGTTCACCGAGGTAGTAGTAGAAATAAAATCCATGTCTCCTTCAGCAAATACCTTTGTTGGTGCTAAAGGATTCAGGACCGGATGAACAAGACCAGAAGATAGAGGGCTAGAGAAACTTGATTCAACTTCTTACAAGTCTAGTAAAAAATAAGACCGATGATGCAAATCATCCCACGGTCTTTCTACACCAGTCATTTCTTCGAGGATGGCCTCTTCAAATGGAAGAGTGGTATCAAGGCAATCCTGAGCAGAAGATGAACTAAGAGTCCAAGTCAGAGCCACATCTCCATCCAATTCCTCGAGAGAAAGATAAACTGGAATGGAATCTGCAGAGTCAACAATAGATCTATAAGAAATCTCATCTACAAACATAGGAAATTCCATTCCACCCACTTGAACTTCTTCTAATGTGGAGGTAGGAGAAGGTAAGGTCCAAGGGTCCAAAAATTAATGAGTTCGAAAGAACTCTTTCTGAGTGGGAACCCTGGAGGATGAAATAGCATTTATATGAACCGAAGGAGGTGGAAAATCAAACATACACATCAAGGATGTATAAATTCCAACCCCCACAATCTTAATAGGTGGCTTGGTATCATTCAACAAGGGGACAATCAAGTCAGAATATGCATTTGGATCTACAGGAGAACAATCCATCTAATCAACAGTGACAATTCTCCCTTCGTGAGGGAAACATAAAATACGAATTAATGAGGATGCAATAGCATCCATCTCATAGATCCAATTTCACCCCAACAGAAGGTTATAGTCTAAGATTGCATCAACTATCTCAACTTTGATATTGACAGTTTTACCTCCAACACAGATGGGTAAAGCTGGAACAATGCCATGTGGCCTGTGAGAATGACCATCAAACGTAATCGGAAGAGTGGCTGAAGGGACAGCTAAAGGAGATCCAATATCCTCCCAGCATGCAAGAAATATTACACACGTGGAAGCACCCTCATCAAAAACCATTCGAAAAATATTAAATTTCCGATATGTTGACTTGATGTGGAAAACCATATGATGAGGAAGTCTCTTTTTAAAATTCGACATATAAAATGTGATAATCATAGAATTATTTGGATCAACAACTCCAATGGCAGTGAGAAATGCACTCCTTTGTGCAGGACACGACTAGATTACCTCTAACAAAAAAATGGCACAAGGACTTTGAGCCAGATCTTCTACAATCGAGTAGTTATGGGAAACCTTAGCATGAGAATTGATCTTCGTATGCTTTGTAGACCCTGTCGGCATCCAAGGTATAGGCTCAACTGTAGGCCTCTCTATATGGAGTGACTCAGCATTATTAGGAGCACCCTTAGCTTTTGAAGACTTAGCTTCACCATAATCTCGAGATCTCGTAGCGATATCTGTGTGAGCACTTATCATGTATATGTTTGATGGATTTTCCCCTTCCTGGTTTCCCCCTGAGGGAGATCTAGTATTAGCATTCGCACCAGCAAGCAGTTGCTACCCTTGGGGAAAAGGGTTTGTGAGCACAACCAAGGAATTAGAGGAACCTTGTTGAGCTAACAAGCGATGAGCATTCTGAATTTTAGGGCAGAAGTGCATAATATGGTCTCTAGTGCACAACTTGCATGGAAACTTAACTTTCATTTTATTATCCCTCTTACCCTCTCCAACATGATCATTGGATTTGTTCGCATTCCCCTTCCCATCCTTGTCTTTTTTCTTATTATTTCGTCCCTACTTCTTCCCATCGGATTTTTGGTTTCCTTTGGGGTTAGAAGTTTGAATTGAATTAATTGCCAAGGGTTTAGAAGGAGTTGACACTGAAGGCAAATCCTGACCAGAAGGCGAAGATTATATAGAAATATGCTACAATTTATTTAGCAGGTTAGCCATACATGTTAACACTGGAAAATCGTACAAGCAAAGATGACATTATTTAATGTCAGGTAGAAAGATTTATAGGGCTGAGAAATATTAGAGAATCTGGAAAGTATTTAAAAATCTCTAAGGTCTGAGAAAAAATAAAATTTGAGCAAGTCATAAATGCTTTTGCGCGCATAATCCTTCGAGAAGAGCGAATTTGCGCACCTTTTGACTCGAAATGCGCACAATCCTGGGAGTGGCGGAAGTCACTTTCTAAGACCACAAAAAAGCACACTCTAGGACAGTGATTTCACACTTGAAGCCTCTTAAGGACAGCCACCAAAGCCTCCTTAGACATCAAGGGAGCACACAATGGAATATTTGTGGCACACAATGGAATCATCCCCCTCTCTTGGGTCACCATCCACAATGTACCAAGAGAGGGAAGGAGGATTTTAATTCTCCTATATAAGGCTAGCAAGAGATGAAAAAATTGAGAGCACATTGTTATGCTGGCCAGAATTGCCCCAACAAATAACAACGGTGTGTGATCCGGAGCTGAGATAGTGGGGACTCAATTGTTGGGCATCCAACAAGTTCAATCCACCATAGTATAGAGAGGGAGACTTTGCACCGAAGCAAGCTTGGAAGTAAAGACATCCTTACATCGGGACTTAGAACCCAAGTTCTAAGGGCCCTTTCGCAAGAGGGTTAAAGTTGCATCCTCATTTCCCACCAGCACTCAATAAGAGGGGCCAAAAGAGCCACCATTTGGATTATTGCAGTTATTTGACTCTATTCAGAGTTTTTTTTTATTTGTTTTAGTTTTAGTTTAGTTTTAGTTTGTATATGCATGCTATTTCTCTATCTAGTATGTTTATGATTCTACCATGTTCCACTAAATTGCTTGACTCCACTTCTTTTTCTGCCTGTGACCAATAACTTAAGAGGGTAAACCACACCCCTTAATTTGGTGTGATTTCGTACATGCGTGCACCAAACACACTAACACAGGATTAGCAACTCCACTATCTTTTATTTCCAATTTTATGTGGTTGTGCCTTTTTGCAGAGACCCTTGTCTGTGTTATGGAGTGGAGCTGAATTTCCCCCTTTTTGGCTTGCAGTCCCTAGTTCATCCCAAGTGACAGAATGAAGCAGAATAGCTCCAAAAAATCACTTTTGCAAATATTTGCATGCTTTTCCCTCCCATAGACGGGCCAAGGGTGTGCATTCAGAGTTGACCCGCATGCAGACATCGCGCCTGTTGCAGTCTTTTGCACGCAAAAGACAGAATGAGAAATTTCTCCCATATTTCTATATTTTCCTGCTTGTAAAGTTCTTGGCAGCCCATAATACATCTGCCAGCACTGGTTGAGGTACCCCGCAGCTTGCTAAAGCTCACAATTAGCTACTTTTTGTAGGCTTAATGTCAGTTTTATTTCAAGTTGATTTTTTCAAAATTCACACATAGTTTAAGTAGGGGGGGAAAATAACTTGCATTCCGAAAAAAATTTATGTTTTGCAAATTTAGGTACCAACACACCTAGATAATTAGCCAAATTAAGTGGCCCATGTAGGCTTTAACCCTGAACAGAAATTATCTACACACGAATCTTACAACAGAAAATAAACAATAGCGAGAGCATAAAACATAAAAAAAATAAACACAGATATTTTCCCCTGGATCCCAAATCGGGACGACCAGCTTGATTTTTCATTATATTCCTTTTAGTGTTACAACACATATATATACATGCCGAAGCATACATAAACCCCAATCCATTAACCCCAGATTAGAACATAACCGTAGTTCCCTTGACCGGATCTACAAAATACCAGGGGCCGAAAACCATCGTACCCCAAAACCATGTGCAAAATCATGCACAAAATCAAATATGAAGTGGGAATCAACATGAGTGGGTCCGCACAAAAAACAAATTTTGGCCGGGGCGCTGCCCCGGACCCCAACGGTGGGGACTGCTTCGCCCCTCGTGACCCCCCAACTATGCCCGATGCAACATACAGCGCGTGGGGCTGATCGTGGAAAGAATATAACACATACCCAACAGCCCAAGTCCACGTATGCTTAGCTAGTTTCTTTTTTCTAGTGTAAAAGTTATTAGTTTGGTTCAATTTTTACACTAGGATTTTGGGACCAGGATTGGATTGTCGGTAGAAGAGCAAGTAATCTCTACTGCCTTTTCATCGTTCGGGGATCCCAGGCAAGTATATGAACACTCTCTATTCATAATTCACCATCTCCCTTTAGTTGATCACATAGACTAACTAGGAAAAAATGAAAGCGGCCATATCTGCACATGTTTTTCTTTTCAGCAAGGAACAATACAACATAGTTTAATAGGGGATTTTGAAAAGGATCATCGCATTTCCACACACTAAGCAAAGAAAAGACACCTAAAACTAACTTTAAAAAACTCACTAAATTCTCCCCACAGGGGCCACAAAATAATTTATAGTTGAAGTTAGGATCAAGGGGGTAGGCATCCAACAAGCCGCCTTGATCATTCTTCATCTTAAAATATAGAATTTGATTGTTTAGGGAGATTTAAATCCACCTATCTGCCCACGGAAAATAAAACCCGAGTGCAACAGAGACATGTTTCAGAGGGGGTTAGGCTTAAGCGCAGTGCGTGCGGTATCAAATGAGGCTACCTGACCCGATTGATACTTGGTATTGTTAGCTGAATTACCAAGAAGCCCAAGACTCGAACGCTCACATGTGATGGTGGTACTTAGTGGCCAAATCTAGGGCATCCTTTCCCTATAGGTGATGGTGCAGGCAAGCACTAGATCCTCTACCCTTACCTTGGTGGATTTTCTTCGGCTGACTGGGGGCGTCGCGAGCTCCTATAGGATGTTGTGCCAGCACTCGTAAGATATATTCTCAAGGCCCAGTTACATTTGAGTGTGTGAGGATGAATAGGTCTTCTAGGATTTGAGTATCGTACACAAACAAACAAAAACCATATTTTTGATTGACTGATCACATAGAATTAATTTAAAGGGAAAATTTATTTTATTTTCACTTTGTTTTATGTATGCGATCAGAAATTTTCTTTGATCATAAACTCTATCCTCTCAAATTTTTCCAAACCCAAACCTAGTCGACACCAGAATGGACCCAACAAGACCTCATCGATCTAGCCATCTTTTGGACCTCCCCCCATTACTGGGATGGGTTCCAAGTCTTTCGCCATTTAGGCATCAAAGACGGAGCACTGCCACCATTATTGGTTCGTCCTTTATTGGGGAATCCTTAGTTGGGAACCCTGTTCAGTCTCCCAACGCCACACCATAC
The DNA here is from genome assembly GCA_034641835.2 of Pinus albicaulis. Taxonomy (NCBI): domain Eukaryota; kingdom Viridiplantae; phylum Streptophyta; class Pinopsida; order Pinales; family Pinaceae; genus Pinus; species Pinus albicaulis. The sequence goes on along the minus strand of JAXQQM020083828.1, from coordinate 120,423 downwards.
ACCACTCCTCCCATGACCCCTAGAAGGCAGAGGAGTATGACCCATTCAGGAAGCCAGTCGAATACACAAAAGGGTACGTCATAGACAAACCCTCTTCCTAACCAGAACTTTGTGTCTTCACAAGTTGCAATGGCTTCAACCTCACAGTCACCTTTCTTAGCTTCGTTGAATCTACCCGATTTAACCAAAATAAAAAATGACCCCATGGCACACAACCCTACATGGCCTCCCATGCCTGTGAAGCTCCCTTAGTATATCCCAAATTTTGAAGGAAATCAAGCGGAAGACTGAGGTAACCATGTCATGACCTTCCACCTATGGTGCTCATCGAACAGTATCATTGACGACACTATTCGATTAAGACTATTTCAATGCACTCTGACAGGAGCAGCAACGAAATGGTATGTGGAGCAACCCTCTGCTTCACATGCAACCTTTTGTGCCCTCTCCACCACATTCCTAACATATTTTTAGTTACCCATTAACCTAATTCTAGAATGGAATTACTGACACATTTTAGACAAACCCCCATCCATATCTCGGACCATCTCCACGAATGGAGGCAGCGTCATAGTTTATGTAAAGATAAAATCGATGATTGGGTGCTTTTGTTCCTGAAAACTCTCACTACAGATATTTCAAAGGATGTGGCACAACAAAGGCGAATATCCGAACAAGATGCCATCAGCAATGCCCAACAACTTGAGTTGATTTATACACAGTCAAGATATATTTACAATATCTTGTTGAGCGCCCCACACCTGCAAACTTATCAAGAATTACCAACTGTGTTGAACTCTGCAGATAGAATAATTAGTTCATTGACCCAAAGTTGCCTAGGCAGCAGCAGTCAAAACCCTGGTTACACGTATGGCTCTACCCAGAACGTACCATAACCCGGTTTTCAAATTCATCATATGCCTCAACAAAATTTGACCAATAGGGCACAGTTGTATCACCATGGAGGACCCTATCCTCCGGCTCAAGGGACCCAGTACGCAGAGAGAAATACTGATGGAAGAGCTCCCCCCCAATAGCCAGGGGAAAACTAGGGACCGCGTTACGCTCGACCCCCAGCACAAGACCCACCTATGCAGAATAACATACAAGTGAACTTTTTGTAGCCTTCCCAAAACCAACCACACCAATCATATAACCAGGAGAACTACCCTCCTAATGTGGTGAATAAAAAATGAAAAAACAAGCCCAAAGGGAATCCTGGACAGGGGGGCAACAACCAGCAATGCCCGCCACTGTCTCAGGCTGGAGGCAACTCCAACCGGAATCAAAACCAAGAGCCAAGAAATGCCTAATGGCAGAGAAAAATGCCACCTATTCAAAAAAACCATTCTTGTTCATATGTGGTGAGTATGGACATTATAATCACCATTGTTTCGATCTCCCTGAGCTGAAGAAGCTACAAAGTAACCAAGGACAAGGAGGAGCTTCCCAACGAATAGTTGTGATGTAGGAACCTTTCCCCCGTCAAGGGATGGTTAACGTTCAGCAACAAAATCTAGATGACTTTAGGAAAAATAGCCACAAAATCTACATGACTGGGGAAGAGATGTTTTTCCAAACACAGAATCGCAATTAAGACACCCCACCAGACACCAATGCATCAGGGGCGAGTACCAGTGCATCAACTGCACTTTTGACCATTTCAAAGATGCCTGTTGAACCATTTCCAAAGATGGCAAAGGGACCTAATAGGCAAGCAGGAAACTACTCCAAATCGGCCAATAATTATAGAACCTTCAACGATTTAGCCCAATCTCCCACTGCTATGTCAGCTTTGGAAGTATTGTAGTCATGCCCAAAACAACGGAAAGCCTTACTTTCCGCATTAGGTGCTATCGACCCTACTGATACGCACCTAATGGCTTTTGATTTAGACAAAGTTACCCCTAGGCTTCCTTCCATGGTCGCCTTTTAGATACCAGTGTCGGTCCAGAATATCACCATTCACCATTGTGTCATTTACAAGGGTGCATCCACGTCCATCATGTCAAAAAATATTTGGCAGAAGTTAGGGTCTCCCAAACTAAAACCTTCAGTCATCATGCTTAGAGCATACAACGGTTGTCCTTCGACCCCTGTCGGCCTCTACCAAAATGTCTCGGTCTACTTAGCCAGAAGACGGTCCATATAGAAATTTAAGTCTTGGATGCTCACTTGGACTATAACATACTCCTTTGTTAGAGTTATATGTACGCCATGTCTGCCATAGCCTCCTCCGTCTTCTGCATTATGATGTTCCCCCACGAGGACTGCATCATTACTATCGACAAATTGACGCATAGCGAGAAGCGACCCCTAACAAACACTTATGTAATTCTACCCTTTCTAGATACATCCTCAGATACGCTATCACGATACCAAGAATATGGCCCCGGCCAATTCAAACCACTCCTTGGCTCTAAGGCAGCCATCGCAATGTCGCGTTCCCGTAAAAACGAACCTGCCACCAAAGGTAAAGGAAAAGCATTATGTACCAATCACGCATGCGCTATCTACAGCAACTATGGGCACTATACCCATCATTGCCCAGAGATCCCGTGATATAGGGATGCCTTACTCACCATCGAGTGATCCTATCAAGAGGATCCCCCCACCCAGGCTGCTGGAAACGAACCTCATACCATATTGTACCTACAAGAGGAATGAAGGGCACCAGAAAGACCCCTAGTCATGCCCCCTCGTATTATACATTGCACGCTATGTGATGAACATGATCGCTTCCTCGAATAATGTGAAGCTTTGGAACTCATCCATAGATGGTATCCTATAGAACGGGTTTATTACGTTGGATTGCGAGAAACGAAATTCACATGCCCTTTATGCGCTGGTAATCACCTTCTAAAAAATCTCCACTATATCCCCCGATTCTAGCTAGCCCTCGCTAGTTTATGCTTAGCCATAGTCCACCTCTCCCAAGAATATGACATGGATGAGAATCCATGGATGACTCCACAACCCAAGAGGAGGTAACGAGAAAATCCATTCTGTTCTTGTCAGCTGAAAAGAGACCAATCAGGGAACCCCCAGTTACCCCCAACCGCTCTATCCAGAGAAGACCAACATGCACATTATGCAAAACACGCAATCATGTGGTCACTAATTGCGCTGATTTAGCAGCATTACGACATTGGTTCCTCACCAGACCACAAACTGAGCACGACGGGACCCTCATATCTAGGCTATTTTGCCTAGTATGTTAAGGAAATCAATATGAACAACATTTTACTTATATCTCGCAAGTTCATCCTACCATAAATATGATTCATACCATAAAGAAGAAACAGGACGATACCCTCAGGCGATTTAGAAAGTACATCACCCCTAGGCCAGCAACCCCACACCCACATGGGCGTGATGGGAAAAATAGGACGACACACCAACCAAGCATGACTCAGGCCAAGAGGATAACATGCGGACTATGCGACCTAAATAACCACCGGGTCAATTAGTGCAGAGAACTGTAGCCCCTTGCAAACAGCTTTCGCACAGTCTCTTCACTCCCTTAGAGACTTCTCTCTAACCAAGAGAAGATCACACGTACCTATTGCCAGATTTTTTCACATTTTTTCCATACAATTAAATGTGTGCATCTGCCCAAGCTAAGAGCGCCAAGAGTAGCGTTAAGTCTACACTCCCCCAAAGAGGTAGACACATCCAAGCCAACAACCCAGAAATGGAAGCAGAAGACCACCTCTTCTACAACAGATCCTTTCCAAGCATCCACATCAGGGATGATGAGTAGTGTTGATTCCCATACAATCTACTCAGTTGGCATGGTGGTACCATTCACCATTTGCACTGACCAAAACAATGCCCCAGAGGTATGCCCACTAATGGAAACATTCAGGCACCTCTGTAGCAGGCACAATTTCCACCCACAGGAAATTGACCATCCTAGCGAGGAACCCTAAATTGCCATTACACAAAATGCCATCATAGAGATTCTTCCCCCAACGAATGCTGACAACACGATACACAACATACGATGTGTATCATCGCATATCAGAAATAGGATTGCATCCGCTCCCACATCCCAAGATTTCCACCTAATTCCTATCACAAAAGGTCAAGGTACCTTGTGCTTTTGCATTCATTTCCACGAAGTCCTAAATTTTTATGCTGCTATCGAACTCCTTGATGACACCAAGCCTCTAGAACAATGCCTAGCACAACTAAAGTTTGTTGAAGAAAGCTGTCGACGGTTGCTGCAACATAACGAGGCCCATAAGAAAAGGGTAGAAGCATCATTCGACCACCACATCAACCCTCATTCATTCACTGAGGGAGAACTAGTCCTCCGCTAAGATGTCGCAAAAGAAGCCCTAGGGCCAGGAAAGTTTGAAACGTTGTGGAAAGGACCCCACATCATAAAACATTTCCTCTGTCAGGGGGCATACATCTTGACAGAACCGGACGGGACATGCATTAGAAACCCTATCAATGACCTTTAGCTCGAGAAATTTTACCCATAAGGGCCAAGATGGGCCTTCCCTAGAGTGAACGTACACAAATCCAACCACTATAAATTTTTGACCAAAAGACTTATTACAAAACGCGCTCAAAGTCACCAACCTGAACTTTACTTCGGATTTGATGATGGAGCATCAAGATGGTCTCAAATTTTAGCCGCAGCTACGTGGATCATCTATCACCCTGACTGATCACCACTCTACGCAAACGGTGTGTGAATCGATTCAGCAACAAACAATCAGGCAGAATATGACACCGTCATCAAGCTTATGTGTGATGCCCTCCATTAGGGCATACGCCATATGCACGCCTACCTCGATTCCCAGTTAGTAGTGTTGCAGTTAAACCAAACATTTGAGACAAGATATTCACATATATTTAGAAAATATTTATGTGCAAAAATATTAAGCAGACAATTTGACAATATTTCATTTACACATGTACCAAGGAGTCAAAACCAAGCAACTAATCGCATAGATAACAATATTCTAAACTGGAATGCATCTCGAATAAACCATCATACATAAAAACCAAAAACATATATATCCATCAGTATAACATCATCCATAAACCATACAGGTGACACAATATGTAGAGATGCAAAACATATCTCTCATATATATATATATAAATATATCATGGTGTATATGTCTGAGTACAAAAAAGGTGTCGCTGACCCATCAGCCAACGAAAAGATACACAAAAAATTTGTCAAAAATAGGGGAAGCATCCTCATAATGGGTGCTTTCCCCATATACAAGTAAACTCTAGGGCGGTGTTCCCTCAGGCGGGAAACCTAGATCCACAACTGCTCCTGGTACCACTAGTGGAGCCGCCGTAAAAACTGAGATTGCCACCCGACGTAAAATAGGTCGATATTCCCTCTCCTGGGCCATCACCATCTCTAGCCAGACCTCCTCAAGGTTATCCAAAAAACCTCAAGAAGGCATCCTCTGGGTCAAGTGGTCCACTTGACCCTAGGCATCCTCTAGAACTGACACCTGAGTAGTCAGCTCAGCATTGCAAGGCTCTGCCGCATTAGCATGTGCCGCCTCTACATCGGCACAAGATCACTCGACCGCAGCCGAGCTGTTGCCCTCTTCGAAACGGCTAGCACCACCACCAGGTCCACCGCCAGGTCCTCCAGTAGCATCTCCTCCTAGCCCTCCAAGACTTCCCCGAAGTCTCCGAAGAGGATCGTGGCCGACTAATCAAGCCACAGAGCGACCTAGCTCGCCAACATCTACAAGAGTAACAAAAACTATGTCAGTGTCACCATCAAAACACATAAACACATATATACTCAAATAAATGCAAAAAACATAAAAAACATACCTGTTGGCCCCCAATCATAACCAGGAGGGAAACCCATCTCTGGATCCCCTCGGAAGTCCATCCCTGCATATGGGAATGGCATAAAAATCTGGGGGTTCACCTCGAACCAAGCTTCCGTCGTGGTGTTCCAGTAATGCCCCACTGTGCCCCCATGACCTCGTGGCATCATCGGAGCCCACCTCCTCATACGTGGCTCCCATGGCCCCCCAGGAGGCACCGCCACCACTGGTCTCAGCAACACTACCCTCTCATATATAATTCTGCACAAAACGCTGGTGTACACAAACAACTTTGATCCATTGCGGACCTTTTTGAGTTGCATCACCATCCTGTCATAGCAAAAGCAGTCAAAATCAAAGAAGTGTCCTGCCCTCAGTTGGCGGAAGACTCCAACCTATGGGCCAGATGCCCAATACGAAGCCGATGACCCTGCAAGTCACACAATCACTGCTAGAGCACACTGCTAGGCCAAATCTGTCACTTATGCACCCCTCCGTAAGAGGCGCCCCACCAGAATGAAGTCTCTGAAACCTCTCCAAATCCACTCTCCCAGAAGGGAGTGGATACCTCAACGCCTAACCATGAGGCAGTAACCCGGTCACAAAGTATACATTCATCTCAGGACGGATGGCTAGGTTAGTCCCACGCAACACAAACATGTTGCACCTCCTGTGCCAATGCTTAATCAAGTAATGAAGCAATCATTCCTGCGACCAAAGAAGCTCATTTTCCGTGAACTTCAAGAGCCCCCATTGCACCAGCTAACGATGCACCCCAACATCAGTAGCCAATTCAGTATGGAGCTCGGGCCAATCCTGCTCCCTCCACAACAACCTTCCATCCAAACAGGAACCCATCAGCCATAGAAAAAACATCAAAAATAGGCAAAAAATCAAAAAAATCGGAATCGACCTTTTGCGCACCTGTCCCTCAGACATGCGCACTCAAGGCACGTCTTCATTTACCACATGCATGCATAAGGCGCGCCAAAATAGGGGAACAGAGCGCTTAGAGCGTGCGAATCCCCCGTAAATGCGCACAGAGGGCACGCCCTTGCCTTGATCGCTCGCACAATCTAGGGAAAAAAGTCACTCAGAATCCATACAAACCAAGTTTGTACGGACCCTGGCACCATCAGACTGAAAAAATTAAAGTGAAGGACATCATGTAGGTTACCTGGGCATAATATCGCTAATCCTTGGTGCTCAGGCTAACCTCAATGGCAAGAACTGCTCCACAGAAGCCTCTGACCTCTCAAAAACTCAACAAGCACCAATTAATTGAATTAAGGCCATATTCACCTATATATCACCCTTTTCAAAAAATTTCTAGGACCATAATGAGAGATCAGAAGGTTTGTTCTCCGAACCGTAAGCAGCACTGTGATCAGCACTACATAACGAACATAGGTGATGCCACACATTCGCTCTTCGGAAAAAATAAATTATCAGTGCCGGTAGGTATGCCCTCTCTCATCTTCTTTAAAAAAAAAAACTCATGACTTTCAATAATATTTGATAAATAAGATGCTTTCACTTGAGGTAGTTTTTTTTCCAGGAAAAGCTCGCAAACCATTTCCAACTCCATCCATTGAAAGTTCCAGAGTAGGTATCATTCTACCCCCAGCATGATAGAGTCATAGAAAACTTTTCATATCCTGACATCACTTCTCCATCACAAATCAACCATAGGTTCCACATATCTAACCATTTTTATCATCAGCTCACCCTGCACATGATAAACATCCTCGTTGGTCGGTAGAGCCCCCCCTCCATGGTGCTCGTCACCCTTAGTAGACCACATATCACAGCGAAAGTGACGCCATGGCCATACTACTTTATTCCAGGAAGCACCTCATGCCCATCCATCCACCATGCATAAAGGTCAAGTTTTACCATACAGAATAAAACCTCCTTCCCGAACGACCAGTTTGTACAAGTAGATCAAAAGTGCACTATCGCGCCTCACATTTGACCCACCATACCTCCACCAGCATAATCCCATCTATGATACTTTTTCATCCACTTCATCAACCTCACACATGAGACCAACCAATGGGGCCCCCACCCTCAGAAAAACACCTTCCTCACAAACATAAGTGAGTGAACACTTTCATGTTTTGGGGCACCCGTCTCTGTGTTTTGTACAAACCAAACCCCATTATTTTATTCTTTTAGTAAGTGTACAAAGACCGCAAATGGTGCACTACGTCCCCCACCCTCTCATTTATCTTTTCACCCATGGAAGCAGTCCCTGAACACCCTTGGTCGAAATATCACACCTATTAACCACCTATAAATTTTTGACAAGAAAACAGGTGGCTAAATATGTTCTGAGCCTTCAAGAGAAACATTTCCCTTACAAATATTTCATCCTTGAAGCCTCCATGTGCATTTTTCCCTTTGAAGAATCTTCACTGCTGTTTCCATTGAAAAGCCTCACTATTTGTAAAGAAAACTATTGTAAAAAAGGCCTCCATTTGCCCTAGTTCACCTCCTCCAAATCCCTCATTTCACATCCTTCATTCCCTCACAAAATCCCTCCATCGGCCCTCTAAATTATCAAATTCCCCTTTTAAAACCTTATGGCTCCCTTCATTTGGTTTAAAAATGCCCTTTTTCCCCTACCAGAACCCCTCTTTTAGCCTCAAAAACACTGATTTTGGCCTAAAAAATTCCTTTTTACACTACATCAGGCTTAAGCCCCTGATGGCTTATATGTTGCAGCCTCCTTTCCTCATATGACCCCCAGCCTGCAACTAGGTGCTTAAGAAGCACTGACCCAGCAAAAAAGACCAAAAATCCTTTAAAAAGGCTTTAAAACACTTCTCCGCTCATTTTAAAGGGTTAAGCCCCCAAGGACCTATCCTATTTAGGCCCCCTCCATGGAACCTAAAAAGTATGAATAGGCACGTAAAAGGCCAAAAGAAACTCTGATTTAAATTTTTTCCCTTTGGTTCTATAAACTCTGACATTTTGGTTCAGGTAGATCTGAACTGTTGATCTCCAAAGATCAACGGTCTTGGTGTGCCCTTCCATAGCATACCCTTCATTCCTTTGTCAAAACACTGCGCCCCATCTCCTAATCTTAACCATCCATTCACTTGATCTGACGGTTTTGGTTGAACCCGATGGCCCACTTCCGCTCATGCACCTTATCACATCACGTTGCCTTTTCCTCCATAGGATCTCACCACCCCACATCCAACGGCCAGGAGGGATATCGCGCGAATTTTATGTCGGGACATTAACATTCAAAAGCTATGCGATATAGGCAATTTTGTATCACCACGTGGCGCACGATGAGTGGAATCACCCAACCTTGGTTAAAACTATTTCCCACTCCAGACCCAATGTGAAAACCACTATGGTTTCCGCCTTACTGCTTGTTCCCCCTTCGCATTAAGATGTCATGATTAATCTCTGCCGTTCATCATAGAAATCTGACGGCCACGATATAATTTCACCCATATCCAATATCCCTTTTTTCACCCTCCCCAATGACCTTATCACGCAATCTGTTGAGATTGCAACAAGATGATGAGCTTAGTGGAAAGGAGTCGCCTTCACTAAGTGGGCCTGCAGGCTATTTTTGGCGCAAAGTCTATTTTTAGACTATGTCTATTTTTAGACTATGTCTATTTTTAGACATAGGATCATGTTCTATAAGTTTCAGGATGCTATTTTTGGATGGTTGGTCAAGTCGGAAAAAATAGATGAACTTCTATTTTTAGACATACTGGGCGGAATCTATTTTTAGATTGCCATTCTAAAAATAGATATGTCAAATATTATTAGCTCTTAATAATATTTAGACTCTAAACATTATCTTATTCTCTTGGAGCACTTCAGTTCGAGTCACAGATGTGGCACATGCAGCTGACAGAAGGAATTATGCTATTCCTAGGGTTTAGTGGAGCTATTGCATGAAGACTTCAGTTAGAACTCATGTGACAGAGTTTGGTGGAGTTGATTGAAGAAGTTAGTGGAGTTTTATTCAGTTTAACTAATCTAAACATAGTTGAGCTATTTGTATTTAGTTTAACTAATTGATACAATTAGTGAGAGTGGTGTGAATTAATTATTAAATAATTCACTAATTATAAACTCATAAATCAACTAAAGAATGCATCAGTTAACTTCAGTGCATGGACAGTTTCAGTGGAGACCAGTGCAGAAATAGGTGAAAGAGCAGGTTAACTATCAGTTGTGACTATACAGTTGCTATTTGCAACACACAGATAGGTGGAGAAGCCCATGAAGATTGCGCAGTACAAGCCAGGTGGTTTATCTATTTAATGAAGCCATCCCATAGCATTGAAAACGCAATAGAGGTTGGCTATCAAGTGGAAAAGGTTGGAGCATGTGTTTTGCTAGATCTAGCTTGATAGTGTGTAGCAAGTGGAGGTAGTGTTGAGAGCTTGTGAGGAGATTTGTACTATGATTTTTACATGATCTCCATGACATATAATATACAGATAGTTGGGGGTTTTTAGCTTTAAGCTTTCCCATGAAATACTGTGTTCATATGTGTGATTGTTTATGATTTTAATGTATGCAAGCAATTGATTTTATTTCCGCATGTGATGATCAATGGTAGAAGAGATTCTGTATTGTGCATGAAGTTAAAATAGTGTGTGATCAGGAGAATCTCGGTGAATAATATATCATTTATTCAAATTTTCTACATGGTATTGGAGCTATATTGATCATTGGAGCAATTGCAGTACATTAAAGCGGTTGAGTTTTTTGCTGGTGGAATTCGAATTTGCAGGAGTGTTTTCTTGGTGTCGAAGTTGAGATGTCTTTCAACGGATTGCGATTGGAGTATGCCCTTGAGGGAAACTCGAATTATCTTGCATGGAAGGACAGGATGGAGGCGATGCTAGATGATAATGGGTTGAAGGAGTTCATAGATGCAGAAATTCCAAAGCCTACTTCTAGCGATGCTGCCGCACTTGACGCATGGCAAAAGAAGACAGCAAAGTGTCGAAGGATTCTGTTGGAGGGCGTGAAGGATCACATAGTATCTAGCCTTCGTGGTAAGGCTTCTCCATTCTTGGTGTGGAAAGCTTTGACAGATTTATTTCAAAGCAAGAGCGACCAGCGGAAGTTGGCGCTCAAGGATAAACTCAGAAACATAAAGATGGAGAAAGGCGACAATATGCCCAAGTACCTCACGAAGTTTTTCCAATGCAGGGATGAGCTAGGAAGTGTGAGGGTGACTGTTGATGATGAGGAATTGGTGAGCTTGACTCTCCTTGGGCTTCTGAAGAGTTGGCACTCCTATCAGAACTCTGTCAATGGTCGAGAGAAATTGCCAGGATGGGAGCGACTTTGGTCGGATCTTGTGCAAGAGGAGATAAGGCGAAGTACCAGGGACGGATCTTCATCAAAGGAATCTGATGAAGAGAATTGTGCTTTGGCTGCCAAATCAAAGAAGGGGAAGAGCAAGAAATCTTCTCAATCCGGTGCGAAAGGCAACAAGCAGGACATGTCCAAGGTGAAGTGCTTTCACTGTCACCAACACAGACATTATGCCACAAATTGTCCACAAAAGAAGAAAAATAAGCAGGCTGCTAGGACTGCAGCTGGAGAGGCCTTAGCCTCACAGTTTGAGCTGGATTTTTCACTGATCGCATGCTTGGTCTCAATTATGATGGGTTCAGTGTGGTTTCTTGACATTGGTGCATCTTTTCACATGACAGGAGATCGAGATTTGTTTACTGATCTGGATGAGAAAGATCTTGGAGTGCACATGGAGATGGGTGATGATGGTAGATACAGTGTGACTGGTATCAGTACCATTTCCTTTGAGAGGGAGTCTGGTAAACCCTTTAGATTGAAGGAAGTGATGCATGTTCCAGGATTGAAGAGGAATCTTATCTCTGTGGCGATGTTAGAAGACAAGGGATATGATGTTGTCTTTAGCCAAGGAAAGGCTTTCCTGCGCAGTAAGGCAACTGGTGAGACCTGGAGGATAGGGGTTCGAGTTCAGAACCTTTATAAATTGCAGGTAGATGGAAGCACAGAAATGGCAAGCAAGGCAGAAGGAGTGGTGAGTCGGGATGATGGTGAGTTGTGGCACCGGAGATTGGGCCACCTTCACCATGGAGCTTTGAAGATACTGCAGCAGATTTCTACTGGGCTTCCTAAGGGTACTCTTACACAGTCAGATCAGTGCAAGGGATGTACCTTGGGAAAATTTGTGAAAGCCACCTTTCACGAGAAGGATAGTCGCACCACCACGATCCTTGAGAGAATTCACACAGACGTGTGTGGACCTTTTTCAGTAGCTTCGACAGCAAAGCACAAGTATTATGTGATATTTGTTGATGATTTTTCTCATAAGTGATGGATCTTATTCATGCAAAATAAGAGCAAGACATACTCAAAGTTCTGTGAGTTCAAGGCACTGGTTGAGAAGGAATCGAGGAAGCAGGTGAAGGCTCTTAGGAGCAACAATGGTGGTGAATTCATCTCTGGTGAATTCATGGACTTTTGCAGCGCAGAAGGAATTCGAAGAGAGCTCATAGCACCTCATAACCCACAGTGGAACGGGGTTGCTGAGCGGAAGAACAGAACGATTGTGGGTGCTGCACGGGCGATGTTGCATGATCAGGGCCTTCCCATACACTTGTGGGCTGAGGCATGCAATACTGCAGTATATGTCGAGAACCGTTGTCCTCACAAGACACTTGCCATGAGTACACCCGAGGAGGCGTTTTCTGGTAAGAAGCCTGATATTTCCCATTTGAGGATTTTTGGTTCACCTATTTACATTCATGTGACGAAGGATGCCAGGAAGAAGCTGGAGCCGACTGCGGAGGTTGGGATATTTTTAGGGTACACTGATACGCCCCACAACTATCGTGTGTATTTGCCAGACAGTCGCAAGACTGTTGTGCGACGGGATATAAAATTTCAGGAGGAGAAAGCCATGAAGTGTTCGCTTGAGAGGGAGCCACACTTGCATGCAGAGGAGGAGCTATTAGTTTCTAAGGATGAGCCTCAGGATGTGGATCAGCCACAAGAGGAGGTTCATGGAGTGGAAGAGACCACTCATGCAGCGCCAACCATCAGAGGGCGGAAGCGCACTATAGAAGCTGAGCGACTGGCTCAAGATGCAGAGAAGGTTGTAGGAGCACCTACATCACAGCACAGACAGAGACAGTCACCTGACTGGTATACTGGATACATGGCTCTAATGAGCAAGTGTATCGTGACAGAGCCATCAAATTTTGAGGACGCTGTGGAGGATCTCGCATGGGTAGATGCCATGGTGGAAGAGTATGATTCAATTGTCAGAAACAAGGCATGGGAGATTGTCCCGAGACCGGGGAGGGGAAATCAAAGTGGTGGTTCGAGATGGATCTACAAAGTGAAGCAGTGTACTGACGGGGAGTGTGGAGAAGTACAAGGCAAGATTTGTTGCCCGAGGCTTTTCACGGTATTGAGGGATCGATTATGAGGAGACCTTTGCACCTGTCGCAAGGTATTCTTCCATACGAACGATTCTTTCTCTCTCAGCGTAGATGGTGGCACATTCATCAGATGGATGTGAAGACTGCATTCCTCAATGGAGTCATTAAGGAGGAGGTGTACATACAGCAGCCCGAAGGTTTTGAGATCTTCAGCAGCGAGTCGCATGTGTGCAAGCTCAAGAGAGTGTTGTATGGGTTGAAACAAGCACCTCGTTCTTGGTACACACGGATAGACAGTTATTTCACCGAACTTGGATTCTCCAAGAGTGAGGCAGATCCTAACCTATACTAGATTGTGCTGGAGGGTAAGTTGTTGATCATTGTACTTTATGTAGATGATTTGATTATGACAGGTGATGAGTTGTTGATACTCTCATGCAAGGATGATCTTGCAAAAGAGTTCGAGATGAAGGACTTGGGCCTCCTTCATTATTTCCTAGGATTGGAAATTTGGCAGCGCAGTGATGGACTGTTTGTTTCTCAGGGTAAGTATGCCCGGGAGATACTGGAGAAGTTCAACATGCATGGTTGCAAGCCTGTTGATACTCCTCTTCTTGGAGGTTGGAGGAAGGAGGATGCTAATTCAGCGAAGGTAGTGGATGCCACTGTTTATCGACAGTTGGTGGGGTCGCTTATGTATCTGGTCAATACACGACCCGACATATGCTATGCTGTTAACCAGCTTTCACAAGCTATGGTTAAGCAAACCAAGCTCTACTGGAAGGCTGGCAAGCATGTATTGAGATATCTCAATGGCACATATCTCAAAGGCACATCGGGATATGGATTATGGTACAGACAATCGAATGAGGTGAAGCTGTGTGGCTTCATGGATGCAGATTGGGCATGGAGCCCAACGGACAGAAAGAGCACATCTGGAGGGATTTTTAGTATCGGTTCGATAGCAGTTTCTTGGTACAACATGAGGTAGATATCCGTGGCACTCAGTTCAGCAGAGGCCAAGTATATGGCAGCAAGTTTGGCTGCATGCGAGGCTATATGGATGAGGAAGATCCTGGTCGGGTTGTTTGGTTCACACTTGGATCCTACTGTGATTTATTGTGATAATTAGAGTTGCATCAAACTCTCAGTTAATCCAGTATTTCATGATAGATCTAAACACATTGACATCCGGTATCATCATATCAAATATTGTGTGCAGCGGAAGGTCATGTTGCTTTCATACATTCCTACGGAGGATCAGGATGCTGATATCTTGACGAAGGCACTCACCAGGAGCAAATTCGAATACCACAGGGGCAGGATAGGGGTTGCAGATAATCCTTATCTTGTTGAGAGGGAGTGTTGAGATTGCAACAAGATGATAAGCTTAGTGGAAAGAAGTCGCCTTCACTAAGTGGGCCCGCAGGTTATTTTTGGCGCAAAGTCTATTTTTAGACTATGTCTATTTTTAGACATATGGATCATGTTCTATGAGTTGCAGGATGCTATTTGTGGATGGTTGGTCAAGTTGGAAAAAAATAGATGGACTTCTATTTTTAGACATATTGGGCGGAATCTATTTTTAGATTGCCAGTCTAAAAATAGATATGTCAAATATTATTAGCTCTTAATAATATTTAGACTCTAAACATTATCTTATTCTCTTGGAGCACTTCAGTTAAGTGCACAGATGTGGCACATGAGCTGACAGAAGGAAGTACGCTATTCCTAGGGGTTAAGTGGAGCTATTGCATGAAGACTTCAGTTAGAACTCATGTGACATAGTTTGGTGGAGTTGATTGAGGAAGTTAGTGGAGTTGTATTTAGTTTAACTAATCTAAACATAGTTGAGCTATTTGTATTCAGTTTAACTAATTGATACAATTAGTGAGAGTGGTGTTAACTAATTATTAATTAATTCACTAATTATAAACTCATAAATCAACTTAAGAATGCATCAGTTAACTTTAGTGCATGGACAGTTTCACTGGAGACCAGTGCAGAAATAGGTGAAAGAGCAGGTTAACTATCAGTTGTGACTATACAGTTGCTATTTGCAACACACAAATAGGTGGAGAAGCCCATGAAGATTGCGCAGTACAAGCCAGGTGGTTTATCTATTTAATGAAGCCATCCCATAGCATTGAAAACACAATAGAGGCTGGCTATCAAGTGGAAAAGGTTGGAGCATGTGTTTTTCTAGATCTAGCTTGATAGTGTGTAGCAAGTGGAGGTAGTGCTGAGAGCTTGTGAGGAGCTTTGTACTATGATTGTTACATGATCTCCGTGACATATAATATACAGATAGTTGGGGGTTTTAAGCTTTAAGCTTTCCCATGAAATATTGTGTTCATATGTGTGATTGTTTATGATTTTAATGTATGCATGCAATTGATTTTATTTCCGTATGTGATGATCAATGGTAGAAGAGATTCTGTATTGTGCATGAAGTTAAAATAGTGTGTGATCAGGAGAATCTCGGTGAATAATATATCAGTTATTCAAATTTTCTACATAATCTGGACCATAGATTGCCACCGTTAGATCTAATCTAACGGTCCAGAATGCCCGAGATCTAATCTAACGGTCCAGAATTCCCGACGCCCCAGAACTTCATTAGGCCCTTTCTTCACCATTTCTTCATGATTTTCACCATTTTTCTGCTGCGATACACCATTTTCATCCCTTCTCTCCATCCTCCACGAGCCCCCACAGCACACCTCTCCCATTTCCACCGGTTTTCTTAACATGTTTGTTGTATTTGCGTAGGGTTATAGATGGTGGAAACATTCCTTTCCACATTCACTGTCATGGTGACTAAGGAGCGCAGAGAGGATTTTGCAGAGCCGAAGATCACAAATGGCACATCAGAAAAGGTTCTCATGCATTTTTATCAAAGGATCAGGTTTTAAACCCTAATTCGAAACCCCCCTGCGCCATGAAACCTGCACAGACGCCAGAAACAGTAAGAAGAGAAGCGGAAAAGTGTATTAGTGATAGGAAATTAAAGGATTAAATGTACATTACTGAAGATTACTGATGTAATTCAGTGATTAAAGGATGAAAATACAGCTGAAGACCAGAAGACAGAAATTAAGGCTAATTAGGCCTAAAACACGGACCTAAAAGTGAATTAAAAGCGTTTTAGGAAAAGACAAAGATATCTGTCAGTCCAAGAAAGCATCCACCACCACTCAGAGGCCAATTGAACACTCTCTAGCTACAAAAAGACACCTGCAGCCTCACAAAAATCAAAGAAGGGCTGGTTATTGACAGAACAGAGGATATTTGCATAAAGACAGCTGAACATTTATCTCTAACTGTCAGCAGAATTATTATAAAAAAAAGAAATATCCCTAAAGTCAATTTTCTTGTACACTAAGCCTCAAAGATCAGAAGCAACAGTTATGAAAGTATGGGAACCTGCAGACTTTCTATCCACCTTACTTACTTCAAAGGTCAAAACAGACAGTTAGAGTACAAATACAAGCAAAGGACCATTTAATGAAGCATGGAGCATGTCATTTCTTATCCATCAAGCCTCTCAGAGGCTGAGAAACATTAATTTCTTCATTTAATCGGGCCAACTATCTCATCTACTACTTCACTTCCTCATTCCCCTATAAATATTCATTTAAAAAATTTGTAAAGGTTGTTGTTGGTTGATAGGGATTTTATCGACTGCTAAAACGGTTATTGGGTAAGTAGCTTAGTAGTTTGTAATTTAGTAGGCTGGGAGGAGAAGTTTGGAATTGTAAAAGGCCATTGAGCTCAAAGTATGTGACTGGTTTTGCACATCAATTGAACAAGAAAATTTCACAGGATCCTGGTCTATATTACGGGTGATGTTTTCCTTACTCCAATTGTCTTATTTCATTTTAATCATACTATCCATTATTCTCTGATAAGAATCAGTAAATATGGCTTAGGATATACCCTTGCATGGTACCCTAATGCTTCCTACTCTTCTTATCTTTGATGTTTTCTGCTGATAGTGAATCTAAGAGCAAATTCATGTAATTTAACCAGTCAAAGATGTTGGCATGCCCATGGTTACTAATGTTCTAATTTGGGATTTGTTGCTTAGATGTTCTTGTTGGGTTTAAGCTGGGATAATTGGGATACTGGGGATTTGGAGTTAGCCCTATCCACTGGGGTCCTTTTCCAACAGATTGGCCTTTCTAAGATCTCTTTGAGCCAATGTCAAAAGCATTGAAGGTTAAAATTCCTTCTCTAATCTTAGGCCTTACTCTATGTTAAATCTTAACTATTTTTCCTTTGAGAGTATGCTTAAAGTAGGCCTGGAGTTAAATGACCTCTGACTTGATCTTAAGCTGCCCTTTGTGTCTTTTATTGAGAGTTTCCTTTGAGTATAGCAAAGCAGGATAGTTTCAAAGCACTTACCTGATCTCCCGACTACACTTTGTTTTATTTCCTTCTTTCACTTCATTCCTTAATGTTCCATTCCACCATCTATCTAAAATATCCTTTAGTATAGATGACTTGCCCTATGGAAGCCTTGGTTAGTTGTTATGCAAATTAAACCCTTTCATGACTCCATATGCCCAATGGATTGACACTTTCTTGACCTATCTTCTTTTGTCGAAACATCCTGCTACTTTGTTCCTTTTATTCCACATAACCTTCTCAGTTAATGATCTCCAACCCAACAACCAAATTATTTAAAACCCCTTGTGCTTCATACCTAGCCTAATACCTCATTTTGAGTTTCAAAGATATATATCATTCTTTGCATTCATAAAGAGATCCCTCTCTGGATCCAGGAGGGCTAGATCCTAGGATCCCAAAGTGGTATGATGTTTTCTAGTCTTTTTGTCTTGCCAATCTGGCCAAAACACTGGAACCCCAACAACACCCTCACGCACAAGCCACCATGACATTCATCACCAGTTTATACCCACACTGGAAGTCCTACCGACTACAGGGATTCCCCCCATCTGAAATAACTATGACTACCGCCAATCTTCTTAGTATACTCCGACCTTGGGCCACTGAATCCCCATCATCAGTTTTTAGACACCCCTCGCCAACATTCCTATGTTAAACCCATCACATCCGGGTCTCTGACCCTTCATATCAGCGACCCCTTGTTCAGTTGAGGATTCCTTTTTTTCGAATTCAACACCTATTTTCTAAAAAGGAAGTGGTACCTTGGATCACCCCTCTCCATAAAAAGGGCATCCTCAGGTGGCACTATGGGAGACATCATTTCCCACAGATTTCATCAATTCTTCTAAAATTCAACTACAACAAAATATTTCATGTCAAGATGGTATCGTACCTTACAACCATTGCACTTTGATCAAACTCGTCAAAGACTCATGCCTTCATAAGCATCTCTTTCAACAATGCTTACACGGGAAGGTCCCAGCCAACACCTATGTGTACAATGCACAGATATATGCCATACCAAGTTTACGTATATGGGTACCACATTCCACCTATTTTCAAATGAAAAAAATGCCCCAAAGGGCGTCAGTAGTCGCAGTTAGCAACCACCAGATCACTACCATATTAGTGACACAGACGAAAAATGTATCTGTTAAATAGATTTTCTTAACTAGCCATAGCATCACGAGCATGGGACATGCCCACCTCATAGAAAATTTGTACATATATTATATTATATTTTCTTACGGGGGTCCCATAGGACATGGTCTTTCTTCGAACCGGTGCAAGGTGTCTCCAATTCCGAGCTTCACACGGGTCTCTCTCTCTCTATGCACAATACACAGAAAAGAAACTATAATGTATTTCGGCTATATAGTTCTTCCTAGACCTCACACATTAGGGGGAAACTGTTAACACTGGAAAATAATACAAGCAAAGACAACATTATTTAATGTCACACAGAAGGATTTATAGGGCTAAGAAACATTATAGAATCTGGAAAGCATTTAAAAATATCTAAGGTCTGAGGAAAAATCAAATTTGAGCAAGTCATAAATGCTTCTGTGCACATAATCCTTTGAGAAGAGTGCCTTTGCGTGCCTTTTGACACGAAATGCGTGCCATCCTGGGAGTGGCGGAAATTTCTTTCCGGGACCACAAAAAATCACACTCCAGGACAATGATATTCACACTTCAATCCGCCTAAGGACAGCCACCAAAGCCTCCTTAGACATCAAGGGAGCACACAATGGAATATTTGTGGCAAAAATGGAATCATCCCCCTCTCTTGGGTCACCATCCACAATGTGCCAAGAGAGGGAAGGAGGATTTGAATTCTCCTATATAAGGCCACTAAGAGATGAACAACTTGAGAGCACATTGTTATGCTGACCAGAATTTCCCCAAGCAATACCAACAGTGTGTGATCCAGAGCTAAGATAGAGGGGGCTCAATTGTTGGCCATCCAACAAGTTCAGTCCACCACAGTAGAGAGATGGAGACTTTGCACCAAAGAAAGCTTGGAAGTAAAGACATCCTTGCATCGAGACTTAGAACCCAAGTTCTAGGGGCCCTTTCACAAGATGGTTAAAGTTTCATCCTCATTTCCTACGAGCACTTTATAAGAGGGGCTGAAAGAGCCACCGTTTGGATTATTGCAGTTGTTTGACTCTATTCAGAGCTTTTGTTTTATTTTTTTTAGTTTTAGTTTAGTTTTAGTTTGTATATGCATGCTATTTCTTTATCTAGTATGTTTATGATTCTAGCATGTTCCACTAACTTGCTTAACTCCACTTCTTTTTCTGCCTATGACCAATAAATTAAGAGGGTAAACCACACCCCTTTAGTTGGTGTGATTTTGTACATGCGTGCACCAAACACACTAACACAGTACCGCTATCAATCGAACCAATAAGTCTGTCCCCATGAGGACCAGGTTTAGTTTTGGCTAAATCTAACTTGGAGTGAGGAGCATCTGGCAAGATTTTATTAAGGACTCCAGACTGAGAATAGATCAGTTCTAGCTGTTGAGCGCTAAAAATAGCATGCTCTTCATAAAATACCCCCGAAAGGGATACATCCTTTGAGATTTCTGGCTGCAAAGATTTCAAAAATCATTCAAGAAGGAATTCATTCGGGATCTGGGCTTAGATGAGCCTCTTCCTTCTTCTCCATTCCTGAGTATGGTCAGAAATATTAGTTTCTTTGTCATGTTGAAAATTGGCCAGGAGGTCAGTCCTAGCATCATAACGAACATGCAACAGAAAATGGTTTAAGAACATTGTAGCCAACTCACCAAAAGTAGCAAAACTGCCCCCTGTCAGCTCAATGTACCGTTTTTTTGCATTTCCAGTTAAGGTTCATTGAAATAATCTCAACCTAATCGAATCGTCGATAAGGGAGTTTGATGAACACGGTAAATGGAAAGTGGTGACATGATCCGTTGGATCTTCACCAATATTCCCTTCAAACTTTGGAATGTCTGAGGGTAGTTCAGTGGGAACCGGAGGCCAACCAGGACTATACCAAATAGGATCGTTAGTAAATTTTGAGATATCTAACAAGTTTAACTTTTCCAAAAATGGTAAGCATGGAGGAGTCTGGGAATTCCATCCCCCATAGGAAGGATTCCCCACATTCTGAAAAGAATAAGCTGGATTTGTTTAGGCACCTGGGTTCTAGATGTTGTTCGTAGAAATTGATGATCCATAAGAAAAACCTTGTGAACCAACATTCAGAGAAGGACCCCCTCCCAACATAGGGTTACTATAAATAGGGACATTCCCTCAAACCAAGGTATTTAATGAAGGAGAAACCCCTTGGTAAGGGTTCCAAGCATTTTCAAATGGAGAAAAAGCCTGAGAAGCACCCACTGAAGGGAAAGGAGCATTCCCTTGCTGATCAATGAAGAAATGACTCCCAGCTCCCAATGCTATAAAAGCAAGGTTCCATCCCAAAAAATCATTAGAGCCTTGACCTCCAGAAAAAGGATTGAAACCTCAATTCTGAGAGGTGAAGGGCATGAATCCTAAGAAAGGGTTAGAATGAGGGATATGCCCAATTCCAAAGGGGAACCCTTGAAATGAAGCTGATCTAATAGCCATAGACAGAATAGGCACGGAAACAGCTGAAATAAAAAAAAAAAAGGAGAAAGAAGGAATTCCACAAGAGGTAATTCCAAAAGAAAAGGGGCAGATTGAGAAGCATATGCCTGGGTGTTTCCACTCGAAGATGGAATAGAAGAAGATAAAAGCATAGTAGCACTAGAATTGATTGTCGACATGGAAATAGTTCCTCCTCCTTCGACTAAAAGAGGAGTATGAACACTTGTAGTGCTCATAGCCGAAGTTGTGTTCCTAGTTGTGGCCATCAAAAGAAAGGGATATGACGTAAAAGGACTAGCCGGTCTCTGAGACTTAGGCCCGATGTACAAAAGGACGTGAGGAAAACTAGTAGGAAGTGGAGATGGAAGAGACTCAGGAGGCTGAGGAACTTCTTCAACTTCAACTTCTTCTGCTGGAAACAAGACTCTAGAGATGAGTGGAACACTCCTCTCTAAACTGGCACTAACACCAGGACCACCCACAGAAACAACAAGCCCAAACAGAGGATCACTCTCCGCTGTGTTCGAAACCATTGGGTAAAATTCACCCTCTGAATTACTCCTGCGCCTTCTTGAAGAAGGCTCGGCACTCGCAGGAGAAAGCCCACGAAGCCTCCTCGATTGATGAGGTTATCGGTTAGCCGCTTTAAGAGATTAATTTTACACTCATAAAATATAAGAAGCTAAGCAATCTAGGAGCGAAGAGAACACTCTAAAAAATTCCTACGATACAGTTAATCAAGCAGCCTTTTGGTATTTCCGGTCTGCGTGATGAGGACCGGAAACCAAAATACAAGAAAGCGAAATAAAAGGACATTTCGAAAATAGTAAGGGGTAATTACGCCCCAATCCTACTAGCAAAGGTAACAGAAATAGTTATGCTGACCTCCTGACAACAACATTTTTTTGTGCAAGCCCCCAAGCTTTGCAAGGGCACCCTACATAAGTACTGATGAAAGTGATGCAACGTCTGTCTCAAGTACCACGGGTATTCCCCCCAGCAGTCACATGTGTGATCCCTAGGAGAGGCAACTAAGGACACCATTCTGTATCGATAGCCAGGCGGAATGGTTTTAGGTCAAGATTCAGCAAATAGGATAGGGAGTATGTCTCTTCTCTGCCTGCACTCTCCCTCGTGCTTGAATCTCTGGAGGAGAGCTTTCCCAGTCCACTTAATAGAGTTGGATTTTGCTCATTAATAAACTTTCTATGTTTAATAGTTTGAGCGGCCTTCGAGAGTTAACTCTCCACTCACCTATTCCAATGCCCTACAACCTAGCTAGTTGGTGTATGATTAATGACAGTGATACAAAAACTTCTAGTTGGTTTTAATTATAGTGCTTGATTTTAAATTGGCTATTACTTAAGTCAAAGGTATACGAAAGTGAAACTGATGTTGTTTATCGATGCAAAATAAATCAATGAAAACCTACTACATGCAAATGAAATATTTTCCTTTCAATGAAAAGAGATCTCTATATGGGTTCTACGAAACTAAATAAGCAAAAACTTTGTTTTTCTTTTCAGTTACTCACACTTCACACACTCTAGAAAACTATGAAAAAGACTAAAATGCTTCAATGCACTTAATGCAAAACTACCAATGATATGCAAATTCTAAGATGCTAACTTTGAAGAAGCGAAAAGAGTCTTTAAAGAGAAATGGTTCAATCACTTTTCACAGAAAAACAAGGCTAGTCCCCACAATAACTCCTATGCATAAGACAAATTCCAAAATGTACTTGATGTAAAAGAGAGGAATCTAGAAAAGACTTCTTCCAAAACCAAGAAAAGAACCAAAGACCAGGAACTAAAAAAAATGCTTCAAAACATATGAAAACTGTAAAAAATGAAATCAAATCAAAAGCAACAAAAAAAAAGAAATGTGTTTTGGCTTTTTACTTATAATGGAAAGAAAATATCTCAAGTAGACAAGCATAAAACTACTCAAGAACCAGAATCAAGAAAATGAGTCTCAAAAAGGGCTTCAAAGTGCTTAAGCCAACTATGCTACTTTCGTAGCAGGACCCAAATAAGTAAGACAAAGAAAAAAGATCAAGAAACTGATTCAGAACACTAGCACACTCTTCCGTGAACAAAAACTCAAAAAACCAAGAAAGGTCTCTTCAAGATTCGCTACAAGGCTAGTCCAAGAAATCAAGAAAACAAAAGAAGTCAAAAGAGGAAAAAACCAAAAGCAAAGAAATGCATAAGGCCAGGAAGAGAAAATAAGCAGAGGCTCACTGTTCTAAATGGTCATAACAACCAAGAACTCTAGGCAGAGATCTTGGTGCTACAGCCGTAATTGCAATCACACAAAATAGGCAATTTACCAAATGGCTAGGTTTTCACAAGAAAAAGAGAGAAATGGATATAAAACCACAACAAACATAGTCTAGACACCCTAAAGACACCACAAGAGTGGTCAACCATAGACAGAAAAAAGTGGCAGGGCTTCAAAACTCAAATTTTCAAATTTTCCCAGGCATACGCGATTTGGTTGTATGAAACAAATGTGTATACGCCACTGCAACCAAAGAAACTCGTGTATACGCAGGTTATTTTGGAGAATAAAAAGGGCATATGCGACTGTGTACAGACTAAGTAGCTTATATCAATAGAAATAAGGAAAAAGAGACAAATTCAAGCCTGATCAAGAGACCGGGTCTTTTGTCTAGTTGGAAAAAGACATACTAGACTGTAAAAAGTGATAAACCTGTCAGGGAACCTGTTAGCCATCAGTATTTTTTACATGTTAGTGATGACTATATCTATAGCTGAGTTTTCTAGAAACTGATTTCCTTATGTCAATATGTCATCCAGAAAACCCTCCCAAAACTTTTTTCGCCCTTCTACCTATTCAGTCCACCCCTGGCGAAATCAAAACCTCATGGTCACTATCCTATCTAGCTTCAGCTTTCTTGATCTACCCACCAGCTTTAAAAAGCAAATTCACATCTGTTTCAAAAGTCTCCCCTATGTTAGGAAGTGGCGTTTTAAGACATTTCACCCTTGGCAATCATCAAAAAGCAAAAAAGCCTCCATCTGCAACAGACCTACCATGACTGACCTCTTACTTTGCAAATAAAATTGACCAACAGCCCTAAGTCGCGCCACTCACATCCCCTAGATCTCAGCACTGCATAAACTCCAATCTCAAGCTGACTATTAGGTTTTTTCACAGTGTTCTATGGTTTCTACAAGGGCAGGAAATATAACTTCATCTCAGGAGGAAATGTTTGAGTTTACAGTTAGAGGAACAACTGCTTCTAAATGTAACTTGAGCCTGAGATATGTCTGCAAAACAGAAAGCTACTCATCTAGACTTTACAGTTCTTTCCATCATAAAAATCACAGAAAGACACCACTGTCACAGCAAACTGGCAAATTGTCAAGGCCCAGAACCTCCTACAAGCAGAGGGTTAGGGCGCCTCCTTCATCCATAAGCAGAGGGCGTGGGCTAGTATTGACTTAGAAGATTGCAAAAGTCCAGGTTTTCCTTTACTGAACAATGAAACAATATCTTCAGATTTTATGAATGTGACTGATGATCATAACAGGAATGGAGCTTAAAATATGCTAGCTCAAAGGAAAGGAGTCTGGTCTGATAAAGGAGATCATCTGAAACTTTCAAGTCATGTGAATTATTGAACTTTAGAAAGGCCTGTCATCAGTAAAACATTCCAATCATAAGAAGCCTATTTATCCACAAGATTAAATAGAGTAAATGATGACAAAATGCCATTACACAGGCAGGAGGAAAGTTCTTGGTTTTTCAAAAAAGCACTGACCTTCATAGTCACAAAGGTTATTTGTCAAGTAATCTATCATGAGATGACCAAGCCAAATGATAAATATCTCAGTCACCCTTAGAACAGTCACGAGAACGGTGTTACTTTGGCTAGGGCTTTTGCTGAAGCACAGGGATGCTTGCAAGTAAAGATGCTAAGATTGATGTTTTTTAAGTGGTTTACTTACCATCACATCCTGAGAAAAGCTGTGTCAAACTAGAGTTGTCAAAACACCTTCAGATACACGATGAGAGGCCTCTCCATATATGAAGAGCGGATGGCCAAAGCCATTGCAAGTTGCTGAAGCTGATTGATATAAAATATAATGGAAGGATACCAAAAACTGAATAGGAGTCATTTCACAGGTAAGTGTTACTGTTTATGATGCAAAGGTTTTGATTTCCCTCTTCAAAAAGCTATCTGTCAGACTGTATTTATAGTGGAAAGAAGGAAATGTTATGAAGAATGTATGCTATTGATACCAAAAGGAGCAGTTGCTTTAGAGAAATGGTTAAAGGCATTTCACTATCACCTGCCCAGAAGCCTAAAGAAACTCCTTTTGAGTAAACAGAGAAGTATAGTATGAAAACATGCCATCAAAAGAGTGCACTTACAGTCCAGAGAGAAGCTTGTGAATCACCTGGAAGCAGCAATTATCAAATCCATCGGAAGAACACAGGCCATCTCATGTTGAATAACACAACAATCACCAAGGTTGGTCAAAGTGCTCTTTGACACATTCTGATTAATTTTCTTTGGATTATCACTGAGAAAGTAAAACAGTGGCCAAAGTTGAGCTATAGAATGCATGATGAATAGGTATACAATGCTATAAGTGGACAAAGAAGTAGTTTGATAAATTGTTAGTTTTTGAGTTTGGAACAAATGCATCTCTCTCATCATTCAAAGGACAGATACATCATAGGTAATGTACCTATAAGCAGGAAGTTATTTTGAGAAAAAGGGGGCGCCTTCTTGAAATCAAGAAACCACAACCAAATTCAAGTTATGGCAGTCAACTTGGCACCTGTTGTATTTAAAGATTGGAGAAGATGTCAAATGCCAAAGATTGTCAAGACAGATTTACAAAACCAGCCCTGTCCTTCAAAGAAACAAAGCAATATTCAGACATGTTACAGAGTCTAAAGGTTGGTGATAAAATGTCCCCCAAAGGACAAAGTTGGAGGTCCCCTTTCTAGCACCTGTGCTAAAGTCCGTGATATGCACGTTTTCAAAGGTATGGCAGCTCTCCAAAGTAAATTTTGAACATACCGAAGTTAAGAGAATCAAATTTTTTTCAAAACAAGAACTCTGCAAAATACCAAACCAAAGTTCCGTTTTACTTTTTAAAATGGAATGACCGTTGGGGTGTTTTTTGAAAATGATATAATTTTGAAGCATCAAAGTAAGAACGTCATTTTCAAAAGTTGAAATAGAGCCCGCGCCTCCATAGCATCAAACAAGAAGGATTCTGATCGAAATAACACAGTCTGCACGTTTTTGCACCGAGCGACGTGCCTGGGTTTTTGCGCGACGTGCCTGGGCGAAAATTTACACAGGCCACCTTTGTCGGCGCGACGTGCCTGTACGTTGGCGCGACGCGCCTGTACAAGGCCGCCCGACCACCCGACAGGCCGACCCGACAAGTATTGTCTGCGCGACGTGCTGGTTGCAAAAGAGTGCCGCGCAGCTTTTTGAAGACCCCTGGTGCTACTTCGGCCCTGCACAAGGGTTTTCATCAATCTTAGAGGTATTTCTCATACATTTTGCCGTGTTATTCAAAGCCACCTCGAGGCTACAGGGGAAAACTGTTGATTGACTGTTTTATGTTGTTCAAAACCTATTTTGAAAGTGTTATTCATCCTAGCAGAGGTTTTCACAATATCACCAGAGGGCTGCATTCATAAAGGACCATTTATTGTTTTAAAAGAGAAAACTCATATAACTCCTGTCTTAAAGCTCTACAGTCTTCTAAAAAATCTGTCAGTTTTTGCTCCAATACTGTGTATTGACAGTCTAATCATATGTGGGGTAGTTTGCTTGAGATGCAAAACAGTGGAAAGTGGGCACACCTGTACAGGACAGAATTGTTAAATGATTATAAGCCTCCTAGGAGCTAGGTGTGTTGGTTGACATCAAAGATTTCAAGAACAGAGTGATTGTTGGCATTTTCTCACAAGCGCACCTTTTAGCAAACTGCCCCCCCTTTTCACTGTATTTTGTCACTACTGTGAAGAGTTGTTGACAGAGATTTTCAAAGGTGAACAGAACACTGAGGGGAAGAGGTTGTTGATGGTTGAACTCTAACATTGGAGACAGAGGTATAGATGTATTGGTAGATCTCTTGAACTCACAAGCAAAGGGTGTGTTTCCTAAAAAGCATGGTGCACTGATATGTCACCTAACCTAGTTCTGCCTTTCTTTCACTATATGGTGTCATTTTGAAGAGCTGTTGTTGTGATATTTTTCAAGAAGAAGGTCATTTCTGAAGAACAGGGTTATCAAAACACTTATCACAACAAGCCCCTTCTAGCAATCTGCCCCTATTTCACTGTATTTTTCACTACTGTAAGTTTGTTGGCAAAGAGTTTCCAAAGGTGAACAGTACACTGAAGGGTAGAGTTCGTTGATGGGAATTTAACTTTGGAGGCAGAGATACAAAAGTGGTGTTTGATTTCTTAAACTTCACAAGTGAAAGGGTGTGTTTACTAAAGCACTGTGCATTGTTTTTACACCTAACTTGGGTCTGCCTTTTTCTAGAAACCATATTTTATCAGGCAGAGAAATTGTTGACAGAGATACTCTAAAGGTGAATAGGGCCACTTCTAAAGGACAGGTGGTTGATGATTGCAGTTTTACATTGAAGACAGAGATGTGGCTATGATTGCTTAACACTCTATACAGGAAATTGACACAAGAGTTTGTCCCATCTTCACACAGGATACCATATTAGAAAGTTTGCCTGGCTGAAGTGCATCCAGAGGTGAAGGGCTGTTTTTTAAAGAGTGCAGAGGTGGTTTATTCAAAGAAAAATTGTTGCATTTCATCCAAACCACATTGTCTAAACTGTCCAAACAGTCTAGTGACTAGTTTCAATCCAGCAGAACATTTTTCATACAGTGAAGGCAGTTTGCCTCTTCCAAAGTTTGGTCAAAGTCAGAATTCCTCCAAAGCGAGATCACAAGAGCGGTCCACATAAGAGATATGAGCCTATCTCCATAGAAGAAATCAATGCTCACCCATCGGTGCTTTTCAATTTCCATGAAGTAGGCTGTCTTGATTTCTGCCAGAGGATAGAAGAAGTCAAGAGTTTTTCGCCACTTACACATTTGTGCGCTTTGAGATTCAAGGACAAACACTTCCAGTTAGCGGATCTTGATTTCAAAATCTCCCCAAGGTATGTATCCAAGGCTACCAAGATCCCGTATCATGGTGAAAAGTGGTTTAAACAAGCTCATCTTGATCTAGAGGATTATAAACCTTTCATCAAACCTGAACATAGGGAAAACATCACTGCTATTTTCCCTTTTTCCTATCTTCTTGACAGTTATGCTCCACTGATGAAAGCCATAATGAGATATTTCACTTGTGAAGGGAGGTTTAACCAAATTTATGCCTATCATGTCCACTTGTTGATGCATTTTACCAGAAGCAGGCAGCTAAACCTTCCATACTTTTTGTCCAAAAGCATAGAGAAAATGGCTTCTACTGTCCAAAAGAAAGCTCCACCTCAGCAAATCCCTTCTCTCTTTCATCATTCCTTGATCAAGATTATCTTTTTACACCAGCTGGAGAAAAAAGGGGTTTCATGGGATTCATTCATTAGCCATGCAGATTTCGCCACTGTCCCTCCTGTTCATGTGTCTCCTACTCAGCCTGTCCATCGCCCAGTGACTTTGTCTAGTAGGCCTACCCCTAAAAAACTCAAGATGACCACTGGGCAGCCAAGTCAACAGGGAGAAGGAGAGGGCAGTGAACCACAGGGAGAAAAAGAAGGCAGTGAACAGCAGCAGCTAGATATTGAGGGACAACAGCAGTTGGAGATTAGTGAACAGCAGCAGCTAGATATTGAGGGACAGCAGCAGTTGGAGATTGATGAACAGCAGCAACTAGAGTTTGAAGATCAGCAGCAGCTACAGGTTGATGAACAGTAGCAGGTGCAAGAAGAGGGACAGCAGCAAACAGAAATTGAAGAGCAGCAAGTTGAGCGAACAATTGAAGCGCCTTTTGAGCCACAAACTGGACAGGATGTTGAGGAAGGACAGCAAGCTGAAGCTGCCTCCTTGACAGTGACCAAAGCTGTTCCTAAAAAGAGGAAATTTCCCAAAAGGACAACTTCTAGCTTGCCAAGGAGAAAAAGCGCCAGATTAGCTTTCAAAGGCAAAAGCATAGTTGGAGAAAGTGCCAAGCATGGAGGTAAATCAGCTGTCATCCCTATCCCAAGCGATGACAGTGATAACGAGGCCCGCATCCTTGAAAACCTCCTCATTCACAAAGAAGGGAAAATTAAGGTGTTACAAGAAGACCTTCAAAGGGCGAGGAATTTCAACCACTTCTTGGAGGTTGAAAACAAAAAAATGAAGTATCATGCAGTCATTCATGAGGCAAGGGCGATCAAGTATAAAAAAGAGGCAGAAAAGGCGCGAGTAAGAATTGAAGAGCTCATTGGCGAGTTTGATGATGAAGAGGAGGAAGACCAGCCTAGGCGGAAGAGGCCTAGGACCATCGGGCTTAGAAGAGCCTTGGAGAAACAGAGAGCAGAAGAACAAGCTCATTTCGAAGCCTTTCCTCTCACTGCCCTCCTTGAGTAGGAAATTGAGGAAAACAAAGAAGCATGGCTTGAGAGAGCTAACCAGCATTTGGAGACAAAGCTTGAGAGGGTGAATAGGGATCTTGAGCTACAGAGAAAGAGGACTCTTCACTTTCAGAAGCTAAATCAGTTTGCCAGGCGAAAATTAAAGGTAGCACAAGAGAAAT
The DNA here is from genome assembly GCA_034641835.2 of Pinus albicaulis. Lineage (NCBI taxonomy): Eukaryota > Viridiplantae > Streptophyta > Pinopsida > Pinales > Pinaceae > Pinus > Pinus albicaulis. The sequence goes on along the minus strand of JAXQQM020083828.1, from coordinate 90,389 downwards.
TGAAGAAGTTGAAGGAGAGGCGCCTAGCACGGAAAGAAGGGAAAAGCATATCAGCCCTTGATATTTTGGCCTCAGCTTCGGAGCATGTTGCTATGGACCCTTGAGGGTCATGCATGCCAATTTTGGGCCTTTTTCGACAACTTTTTGTTTTTTGGTATTTTTTGGATTTTTGGCCAAAAACTCATAATTTCGCCATTTCAGTTTGATGAGTTGTCAAGGGAGGAGAATGATACCGATAGATGCCATAATTCCATGAGCAGGTCTCCAGCGATTTTCAGGGCATTTGAAGATCATTCGCCCCCTCAAATTGGCGAAAAACACCCTCATTTTGCACATTCTGCCCGCCATATCAGCAGTCTGCTATTTTCTGGGTTTTTTCACACAGGTACAATTTTGGATAACTTCCGGACCTCGGATTGAGTTGGTTCCAGTTGCGCCAGAAAATAGACACAGAAAGCTTTCCAGCAATCCCTCATGAGCTTCATTTCGACATCGGGAAGGCTGCCATTTGCATCCAGCAAGTCAGGGGACCTTTTTCAGGCATAAATATGAAGTATTTTTGTAATTTTTGAACTCCAAAAATCTGCTTTTCCCAAATGTGCGTTAAGCTATTTTTATCATGGGAAAATCATGTAAAGTCAATATAATTTCCGTTTTTAGCGGTTTTTTAGATATTTTATGGGATATTTTGTGCCTTGGGCTTTGCAAAGCCTCAAGGACAAGTTTAGATATTTTGACTTGGCCAATGGGATAGCTAGTTGCTCCATGGGGTTTTCCTCCCTCAAGCCTATTTATTCCATGGTTCTCATTGTAAATCAGAGGCTGAACTTGAGAGAAGAATTAATACATTGGTCATATGAGCTTTGAAGAATACACTTGAGTTATGATTTTTGGACTGCCTCTTGGATGCTTTTGAGAAATGATGAAGGATTGTTGATGGATTCCTTGACATGGTAGAATGGTATAGTGTTTCTTGATATGTTTTTGTCTTCTAGTTTTCATTCATAATACATATTTCTTGCTGCTATATATCAGTAGAGATTGATTTTGAGATATGCCCATGGAGGCACCTCAAAATTCCTGAATCTTCATAGCTTGATGTTTTCTTCTTCCTTAGTCATGCTAAAGAATTCTTAACTGCTCTTTAGTAACTTAAGGATAATGTTTGCTAGTTTTATTTACAAGTTCTATGCATGCTGAGTAGGATGTATGGTGTGCCCTGCCTACCTATAAGCTGTCCATAGTTTTGTCCATAAAACTTCCTCTTTGACTGATTTGTTGATCATCTTGTTGAACCAAGGAGGCCTAGTCCCGATCTAGCCCTTTGCCTAAAACTATGAAAGCTTGTTTGTCAAAGTGCCCAATGACTTAGAGACTATGTTTAGGCGTTCCGGCATAGTTTATGAGTTGTTATTTTGTCTTGTGTGTTTTCCCCAAAGTCTGATAGCCATTTCCTGAAGTTAGAGGGTCTTATACCTCTATGTATGGCTGGAATGTTTGATTTCTATGTATTAATTAGCTCATAGTTACATTTAACATGATTAATGGCTTGCTATAACATGTTTATGTCTGCTATAAACTAGTTGCACTTGAAATCCCTTGTCTTTCACCAACTTGTTGTCCATTTAACCCATTTTTCCCAAAGATCCCTTCTACCGTGAATCAAATCGGCCCTACAGCAGCCTTACATCATTACCTCATAGCTTCCTTGACCTGTTTGACCCCATAGCCCAATTTATCTACATCTTGTTATCCAGTTTATGTATTTGATCAGTTTCATCCCTCACAAACTTAAAAAACCAAAAAACTAAAAACATACTTCATAACTAGCCTAATATCGGAACACCGCAAGTAAAACACACCGACATCTTTTACACATATAGAGAGAGCCCTCTCTGAGTCCAGGAAGGCTAGGTCCTTGGGCTCCAAAGCTTGGTTTGATGTTACATCATCATTTGGCTAGCCAATCGGCCAAATCACGGGACCCTAACATAATGGCGATCACGGTGGGACTTATTTGAGTTAGTGACAATCTAAGGACACCTTAGAACTCTATAAGCCCCTTTTTGAACTAAGCATACCTACCAGTGAGCCACCTCATCGCCACACTAACATAATGGCGATCATGGTGGGACTCTGAGTGATTAAAAAACTTAGTTTCCCTCATCTTTAGAGACTTTTTGAGATTACTAGCTGATTGACTTATCCCACCGCTCACTAACATAATGGCGATCACGGTGGGACCTATTGAGTTCATGACAGTCTAGCAAACTTTTATAGACTCCTTAGTCCTTCAAATTTTAACTTAAACCATCAGCCTTTAGAATCATTTAGTGTAAACTCTCTGCTTCACCATCTTAGCAAAGTGATGAATCAGGTCTATAACACTCTTACATCCTAGGCTGCACATAAAACTCAGAAAAACCCCAAAAACACTCCCTTAAATTGGTTTTTGACAGTATTGGTGGTGGACCATACAAGTATATCTCAAAACAACTGATATTCCACCTGGCGACTCCACTAACCTCTAGTAGCCCTTACTATTTTACCGAACTCTAGGTTATTATCCGATAGACCTATCCCATCGCTCACTAACGTAGCGGGAGATGGTGGGACACTGAGTACATGATAGTCTAGCAAACTCTTATAGACTCTTTGGTCCTTTAGGTACCATAAACAAGCAAGCAGTCCATAGACTCATTTTTTAGAGTAAACTCTTTTTGTCCTAACTTCTAGTAAGCCTTACTATTTTTCAAAACTCTAGGCTACTACCTGATAGATCTATCCCATCACTCACTAGCATAGCGGGAGATGGTAAGACACTGAGTACATAATAGTCCAGCAAACTCTTATAGACTTTTTGGTCCTTTAGGTACCATAAACAAGCAAGCAGTCCATAGACTCATTTTTTAGAGTAAACTCTTTTTGTTCTCATCACCCTAGCAAAGTGTTGAAACAAGTCTAGGATACTTTAACAAACCATAGGCTGCACATAAACTCAGAAAATCCAAAAACATTCTCAGATTAGTTACTGGTGGTGGACCATAGCTATCTTCACCAAACAACCCAGTTCCACCTGGCGACTCTACTAATCCATCCTGTTACTTTGACCATCCTTCACCTTAGTAAAACTTTAGAAAAACCATTCATCCAAAACATTCACCAATACCATTATCTTTGAGCTCTGGATCTAAAATCTAGCTTCACGAAGAATCAATACCAGAGCTCATCCAGACCCAAATCCCCCTATCATAGTAGATGACCCAGAGAAGATTCTGTGGCAAGCTTCCGAAACTGATCATCTAGCTATCAGTAGATCCATCCGTAGAACAAGATCTGTACCTAAACATCGCAATATCCTGCTAGGTTCACCTTTGGAACTAGAGTCATCACAAGCTCTTCCCCGAAGCAAATCATATAGTAAGATAAACTTTGACGATCTTGAAACCCTAAACCCACCACAGAGTCCTAGTAGAGAAGCTTCACCTACCACTCCTCCTTATTTCCAGCTTCTTTATCAGTTTGGCTCTTATCATCCCAGATCTGCTCAAAACCAGATCACTAGTCCAAGTTCATCCACCACAGCTGGTCAAACCGCCACTGTTCAAACCACTTCATTCCAGCCTACTAGTCCTCATCTTGTACATCATCCATTAGCTCCAGTCATGGCAGCATGGTACGCACCTTTGGTGTTGCCACCACCTTTAGCTCCTCTCCCAAACAAATATCAAGACAAAATCCCACACTTTACTGGAGAAGACACCACCACACCTCAACAGCATATAAGTAGAATGACTAATGCTTATGAATACCTAGAGGTACAAGACGAGACTGTCAGAATGAGAATATTTGCTCAAAGTCTTGGTGGTGAACCCAAAGCATGGTTCAAAAGCTTTGCTCCAAACAGCATCCATGATATCCCCGAATTACATCAAGTCTTCAGAAATAGGTGGGAAATCCGAAGGAACCCCATTCAAATCCTGTCAGAATATAACAGCCTAAAACGGGAAAATGGGGAAAGTGTCCAAGCTTACTGTACTAGGTTCAACAGTGTATATAACTCCCTCCCACCTCATTTCAAACCCCCACTTGGTTTAGCCTTGGCAAAATTCCCCGAGGGGTTTGATCCGGACATGACATATCATCTGAGAGATAAGGATCCCCCTACCTTAGAAGAAATGCAACAAATAGCCATAAAAGCAGATGCTAACTTCGCGGAAAAGAGGGCTAGGACTAGATCAGAAAGGAAGGTCACATATAGAGACGAGGTCTCCACTTCATCACCTTCCCTAGATCCCAGAATAGATGACCTAGTCAAATCCATGGCCAAAATGTGGGAAAAGATAAATGAAAAAGCTCCTATTAGGGATAACCAGCCAAACCCTCCAATCAGAAACCGAAACCAAAACTTTAGGAGGGAACAGCCCCAAAACAGACCTAGGGAAAATGACCAACAGATCAGGCCACCATTCAATGAAAACTATGTGGAAGAGGATGATAGGGATACAGAACCTCTTGATGAAAGTCATCTAAACCTCATAGGATCTGATAGTGAGAGTGAGGTGTACCTCACAGAAGAAGAACAAGCGTTCTTTTCTCCCGATCAGGATGAAACCAATTATGAAGATCCCGATGACCCTGCCATAGCGTTTCAAAATGCTATTATAGAAGCCCACAGGCAATATGACCTTAGAAGCAAAAGAAACCAAGATAATGTCAAGAAAGGTAACTCTGATACTGCTAAAGCTCCATATACCATCCTCAAAAAAGCATCAAGCAGTGACAAAATCAAGGTTGAAAAGACTAATCAAAGCCAAGCTAAAGTTACCCAAACTAGTCCTCTCTCAGATACTCCTGATACTTCGACAAAGGTCACCAAAACAACTATGGCAAACAAAACCCCTAAACAAGGTCAACAAACTCAGAACATAGACAAGGTCTTAGCTGAAAAAGCTGAAACAAACATATCTAAACTTCAAGTGCCTTTTAGCTTTGAAGGCGAAATCGCTAAGATCAAAATCACCATGCCTCTTACTGAACTCATTGCCCAAAAATCTTATAAATCCCAAGTACTAAAAGTCTTAAATCTAGGGAATGATGCGAACACTGTTAATCTCACTGATGACATTCCTGAAGTATTGTTTGGTCCAAAGGTAGAAGGAAAATTCCAAGAGGGAGTTACTCTTCCATTTTACATTAGCCTAAACATCCACGACCAAATCCTCCATAATGCCATGCTAGACTCCAGAGCCTCGCATAATCTTATGCCAAAGGTAGTAATGGAAAGATTAGGCTTGGAAATCACAAGACCATACAAAGACTTGTATTCATTTGATTCAAGCAGAGTCCAATGCCTGGGTTTGATCAAAGACCTTTGTTTTAGTCTAGCCCAAATACCCGCTAAACATCTAATCATGGATATAGTAGTGGCAGACATTCCTCCCAAGTACGGGATGCTTCTATCCAGATCTTGGGGAGCCAAACTTCAAGGGAATATCCAACTAGACATGTCATATGCCACCATTCCTGTGTTTGGTCAGACCAGAATACTGTACCGCGAATCACACATGAAATACATTATTAGCAGTCAAGATAGGCCAGATAACATTCCAATGTGTTCTTTGCGGTCCGAATTAAACTCTTTCATTATGCATATTGATGTAAACATGGAGGAAGAGTCAGAAGAAACTGATATAGACTTAGATCCACCACATCAGTTGTCCCTGGTGCCTTATGATGAACTGGACACTCAAAACTACCATGATCATGAACAGTTGTGTCTTGAGGAAAGTAAGTTTCCCCTCTCCAAAGTAGGATTAGAGCAAGAAGCACAAACCCTCATGTACTATCAAGAAAATTGCTCTAGCTTTAGTCAGACACCAGCAGTAACTTGTGGAAATTTCTTCCGGGTAAAAGCTTTAGAAGACCTACACATCATAAACCTATTTGGAACCCGAGAGAAAGGGAGTTTAATGTTTCTACCATACCTCAAAGATTTACCATCATGTGACCCTCCTACTGCAAATAAAACTTTGACCATAACCTCGGTAGCTCAAAATCTTGAGAAAATGCCAGATGAACTTCTTATGAGCAAGGATGACAGTTATAATCCCAGCATACCTGAACTATTGAAATTGGCTCATATTTTATCCTTTCATGAAGAACTTAGAAATGCTAAAATCAGGAATCTCATGCAAAATGCTAATTTCTACAGAAAAAACAAGGGAAAACATTGTATCACTACCTTTTCCTCAAAGAACAACTTTAACAAAAGCAAACACAACAAACTGAAACAAACTGAAATGATCAAAAATAAAACTAGTGGCCCTAGAATCTGCTTTGATTTTAGAAATAATACTGCATCTCCATATAACAAAAATCATGTTTTTTCTACCCAAGATCATGATTCACCAATTGAAAATGCTTTTAATCATGTATTCTTGCAAGATCATCTTTCAGATCATAATCATCAGATTCCTTTGCAAAGTAGACAACTTAAAGATTTTTTCCATTTTGCGGGAGGTAAATCTGATTTCAAGTTCAAAATTGCTAAACCACCCAATATCAGAAATCTGTTCATGAAGGCCATGTTCCCAGTTTTAAATTTCTGTATTTTTGCATACCTTGATGATGTCATTATCTTTTTCAAAAATGACCAAGAGTACATACACTACCTGAAGAAAGCATACAATAGGGAAAGAAGTGGAAATCAGATATTCAGAGAGGTACAAAGGGAGGATACTGGACTATTTAGAGATTCTTGCATGAATCCCTATGTTATGTTAGAGAGAGAAAATTTCCCAAATTTTTCTTTTCAAGAGTTAAGTGGGCCAAGGGTGAGAGGAGATCCCTACGAGGATAAGATGCTGAAATTCCGTCATTTCCAAGATTTTTGAGTTTGAGACACTTTCAGTCATTGTACATACCATTGTTTAAAATATTGAAAAAATAGAAAAGTCAAAAACAGTAAAAAGCAGAAAAGAGGGCAAGTGAAGATAGAACAAAGGCCCCATGTTCCAAAAATAGTCTGTCGGAAAGCGAGCAAGTCTGAATGCCGCTACCAGTTCTTCAATGTCTTGTTCAGTTATCTAGCCTAATCATAGCTGAGCATGTTTAAATTTATTTGCTGATAAGTTAGTGAGTGCCAAGATAGTCAACATTGTGTAAGATTGACTTATCACAGAGCTTAGATTAGGGAGAGATTCTGGTTCCACATGCCTGAAACAGAACCAAAGAGAGAAGCAAGGGATGAAAAACACATTGTACATCTTAGCCCCGCTTGTCTAGTTTCCTTTGTTGCAGAATAACATTTGTGTGCAGCTTGTCTTTTATGCCGCAAATGCATGACAAATCAGACTGCCTAATCCTGATTTGATCATTTTTGAATTTCATGTTGTAGATTAGAGAATGAAATCTTGTCAAACTGCTTAATCTTGACAGTCGATCTAGTTTTAGGTAGAGAAAGGAAGGAGTTCATCAGCTTAATCTGAACTCCCGGCAGATATAAGAGTAGAAATAGATAGGTTCATTTTGCAAAAAAGAAAAATATGCATTGTCAAAAGGCTGCTAGTTCAAATGCGCCAAAGAGAAGAGAAAATGTTAGGAAAGATAGTGGGGTAGGTAGAAGTATCATTTATGTTAACCATGCTGTCATTTTTCAGAAATAACATCAAGAGAAGGGTAAATTTTGCGCCAATGGATAAGGCACTGGTCTTCATAAGCCAAAAATCTGAATTCTGGACACCTCCTGACGAGGAGCTGCCCTCCCCAAATGGAGCCACTGTTAGCCATCAGTATTTTTTACATGTTAGTGATGACTATATCTATAGCTGAGGTTTCTAGAAACTGATTTCCTTATGTCAATATGTCATCCAGAAAACCCTCCCAAAACTTTTTTCGCCCTTCTACCTATTCAGTCCACCCCTAGCGAAATCAAAACCTCATGGTCACAATCCTATCTAGCTTCAGCCTTATTGGTCTGCCCATCAACTTTAAAAGGAAAACCCACATCTGGTTCAAGAGTATCCCCTATGTTAGGAAGTGGCGCTTTAAAACATTTCACCCTTGGCAATCATCAAAAAGCCAAAAAGCCTCCATCTGCAACAGACCTACCATGACTGACCTCTTACTTTGCAAATGAAATTGACAAACAGCCCTAAGTCGCGCCACTCACATCCCCTAGATCTCAGCACTAAGCCCAATCTCAAGCTGATTATTAGGTTTTTTACAGTGTTCTATGGTTTCTACAAAGGCAGGAAATATAATTTCATCTCATGGAGTAAATGTTTGAGTTTACAGTTAGAGGAACAGCTGCTTCTAAATGTAACTTGAACCTGAGATATGTCTGCAAAACAGAAAGCTACTCATCTGGACTTTACAGCTCTTTCCAGCATGAAAATCACAGTAAGAAAGGGACACCACTGTCTCAGCAAACTGGTAAATTGTCAAGGCCCAGAACCTCCTTCATTTACAAGCAGAGGGTTAGGGCGCCTCCTTCATCCATAAGCAGAGGTCGCGGGCCAGTATTGACTTAGAAGATTGCAAAAGTCCAGGTTTGCCTTTACTGAACAATGAAACAATATCTTCAGGTGTTATGAATGTGACTGATGATCATAACAGGAATGGAGCTTAAAATATGCTAGCTCAAAGGAAAGGAGTCTGGTCTGATGAAGGAGATCATCTAAAACTTTCAAGTCATGTGAATTATTGAAACTTTAGAAAGGCCTGTCATCAGTAAAACATTCCAATCATAAGAAGCCTATTTATCCACAAGATTAAATAGAGTAAATGCTGACAAAATGCCATTACACAGGCAGGAGGAAAGTTCTTGGTTTTTCAAAAAAGCACTGACCTTCATAGTCACAAAGGTTATTTGTCAAGTAATCTATCATGAGATGACCAAGCCAAATGATAAATATCTCAGTCACCCTTAGAACAATGCAGGGAGACAGTGTTACTTTGGCTAGGGCTTTTGCTGAAGCACAGCGATGCTTGCAAGAAAAGATGCTAAGATTGATGTTTTTTAAGTGGTTTACTTACCATCACATCCTGAGAAAAGCTGTGTCAAACTAGAGTTGTCAAAACACCTTCAGATACCTTACCTGATGAAGAGCCTCCTCCATATATGAGCAGATGGCCAAAGCCATTGCAGGTTGCTGAAAACTGATTGGTCTAAAAAGTGCAGAGAAAGGACACCAAGAAATTAAACAGAAGCCATTACACAGGTAAGTGATAGTGTTTATGATGCAAAGGTATTGGTTTTTCTATTCAAAAGAGTTGTCTGTCAGACTGTACCTATAGTAGAAAGGAGGAAATGTTATGAGTAATGTATGCTATTGATACCAAAAGGAGCATTTGCTTTTAAAAAAATGGTTAAATGCATTTCACTATCACCTGCCCAGAAGCCTAAAGAAACTCCTTTTGAGTAAACAGAGAAGTATAGTATGAAAACATGCCATCAAAAGAGTGCACTTACAGTCCAGAGAGAAGCTTGTGAATCACCTGGAAGCAGCAATTATCAAATCCATCGGAAGAACACAGGCCATCTCATGTTGAATAACACAACAATCGCCAAGGTTGGTCAAAGTGCTCTTTGACACATTCTGATTAATTTTCTTTGGATTATCACTGAGAAAGTAAAACAGTGGCCAAAGTTGAGCTATAGAATGCATGATGAATAGGTATACAATGCTATAAGTGGACAAAGAATTAGTTTGATAAATTGTTAGTTTTTGAGTTTGGAACAAATGCATCTCTCTCATCATTCAAAGGACAGATACATCATAGGTAATGTACCTATAAGCAGGAAGTTATTTTGAGAAAAAAGGGGCGCCTTCTTGAAATCAAGAAACCACAACCAAATTCAAGTTATGGTAGTCAACTTGGCACCTGTTGTATTTAAAGATTGGAGAAGATGTCAAATGCCAAAGACTGTCAAGACAGATTTACAAAACCAGCCCTGTCCTTCAAAGAAACAAAGCAATATTCAGACATGTTGCAGAGTCTAAAGGTTGGTGATGAAATGTCCCCCAAAGGACAAAGCTGGAGGTCCCCCTTCTAGCACCTGTGCTAAAGTCCGTGATATACACGTGTTCAAAGGTATGGCAGCTCTCCAAAGTAAATTTTGAACATACCGAAGTTAAGAGAATCAAAAGTTTTTCAAAACAAGAACTCTGCAAAATACCAAACCAAAGTTCCATTTTACCTTTTAAAATGGAATGACCGTTGGGGTGTTTTTTGAAAATGATATAAGTTTGAAGCATCAAAGTAAGAAAGTCATTTTCAAAAGTTGAAATAGAGCCCGCGCCTCCATAGCATCAAACAAGAAGGATTCTGGTCGAAATAACACAGTCTGCACGTTTTTGCACCAAGCGACGTGCCTGGGTTTTTGCGCGACGTGCCTGGGCGAAAATTTACACAGGCCACCTTTGTCGGCGTGACGTGCCTGTACGTTGGCGCGACGCGCCTGTACAAGGCCGCCCGACCACCCGACAGGCCGACCCGACAAGTATTGTCTGCACGACGTGCTGGTTGCAAAAGAGTGCCGCGCAGCTTTTTGAAGACCCCTGGTGCTACTTCGGCCCTGCACAAGGGTTTTCATCAATCTTAGAGGTATTTCTCATACATTTTGCCGTGTTATTCAAAGCCACCTCGAGGCTACAGGGGAAAACTGTTGATTGACTGTTTTATGTTGTTCAAAACCTATTTTGCAAGTGTTATTCATCCTAGCAGAGGTTTTCACAATATCACCAGAGGGCTGCATTCATAAAGGACCATTTATTGTTTTAAAAGAGAAAACTCATATAACCCCTGTCTTAAAGCTCTACAGTCTTCTAAAAACTCTGTCAGTTTTTGCTCCAATACTGTGTAAACAGTCTAATCATATGTGGGGTAGTTTGCTTGAGATGCAAAACAGTGGAAAGTGGGCACACCTGTACAGGACAGAATTGTTAAATGATTATAAGCCTCCTAGGAGCTAGGTGTGTTGGTTGAAATCAAAGATTTCAAGAACAGAGTGATTGTTGGCATTTTCTCACAAGCACACCTTTTAGCAAACTGCCCCCCCTTTTCACTGTATTTTGTTACTACTGTGAAGAGTTGTTGACAGAGATTTTCAAAGGTGAACAGAACACTGAGGGGCAGAGGTTGTTGATGGTTGAACTCTAACATTGGAGACAGAGGTATAGATGTATTGGTAGATCTCTTGAACTCACAAGCAAAGGGTGTGTTTCCTAAAAAGCATGGTGCACTGATATGTCACCTAACCTAGTTCTGCCTTTCTTTCACTATATGGTGTCATTTTGAAGAGTTGTTGTTTGTGATATTTTTCAAGAGGAAGGTCATTTCTGAAGAACAGGGTTATCAAAACACTTATCACAACAAGCCCCTTCTAGCAATCTGCCCCTATTTCACTGTATTTTTCACTACTGTAAGTTTGTTGGCAAAGAGTTTCCAAAGGTGAACAGTACACTGAAGGGTAGAGTTCGTTGATGGGAATTTAACTTTGGAGGCAGAGATACAAAAGTGGTGTTTGATTTCTTAAACTTCACAAGTGAAAGGGTGTGTTTCCTAAAGCACTGTGCATTGTTTTTACACCTAACTTGGGTCTGCCTTTTCTAGAAACCATATTTTATCAGGCAGAGAAATTGTTGACAGAGATACTCTAAAGGTGAATAGGGCTACTTCTAAAGGATAGGTGGTTGATGATTGCAGTTTTACATTGAAGACAGAGATGTGGCTATGATTGCTTAACACTCTATACAGGAAATTGACACAGGAGTTTGTCCCATCTTCACACAGGATACCATATTAGAAAGTTTGCCTGGCTGAAGTGCATCCAGAGGTGAAGGGTTTTTTTTTTTTTTTAAAGAGTGCAGAGGTGGTTTATTCAAAGAAAAATTGTTGCATTTCATCCAAACCACATTGTCTAAACTGTCCAAACAGACTAGTGACTAGTTTCAATCCAGCAGAACATTTTTCATACAGTGAAGGCAGTTTGCCTCTTCCAAAGTTTGGTCAAAGTCAGAATGCCTCCAAAGCGAGATCACAGGAGCGGTCCACATAAGAGATATGAACCTATCTCCATAGAAGAAATAAATTCTCACCCATCAGTGATTTTCAATTTCCATGAAGTAGGCTGTCTTGATTTCTGCCAGAGGATAGAAGAAGTCAAGAGTTTTTGCCACTTACACATTTGTGCGCTTTGAGATTCAAGGAAAAACACTTCCAGTTAGCGGGTCTTGATTTCAAAATCTCCCCAAGGTATGTATCCAAGGCTACCAAGATCCCGTATCATGGTGAAAAGTGGTTTAAACAAGCTCATCTTGATCTAGAGGATTATAAACCTTTCATCAAGCCTGAACATAGGGAAACCATCACTGCTATTTTCCCTTTTTCCTATCTTCTTGACAGTTATGCTCCGCCGATGAAAGCCATAATGAGATATTTCACTTGTGAAGGGAGGTTTAACCAAATTTATGCCTATCATGTCCGCTTGTTGATGCATTTTACCAGAAGCAGGCAATTAAACCTTCCATACTTTTTGTCCAAAAGCATATAGAAAATGGCAGCTACTGTCCAAAAGAAGGCTCCACCTCAGCAAATCCCTTCTCTCTTTCATCATTCCTTGATCAAGATTATCTTCTTACACCAGCTGGAGAAAAAAGGGGTTTCATGGGATTCATTCATTAGCCATGCAGATTTCGCCACTGTCCCTCCTGTTCATGTGTCTCCTTCTCATCCTTTCCATCGCCCGGTGCCTTTGTCTAGTAGGCCTACCCCTAAAAAACTCAAGATGACCACTGGGCAGCCGAGTCAATAGGGAGAAGGAGAGTGCAGTGAACCACAGGGAGAAAAAGAAGGCAGTGAACAGCAGCAGCTAGATATTGAGGGACAGCAGCAGTTGGAGATTAGTGAACAGCAGCAGCTAGATATTGAGGGACAGCAGCAGTTGGAGATTGATGAACAGCAGCAACTAGAGTTTGAAGATCAGCAGCAGCTACAGGTTGATGAACAGCAGCAGGTACAAGAAGAGGGACAGCAACAGACAGAAATTGAAGAGCAGCAAGTTGAGCAAACAATTGAAGCGCCTTTTGAGCCACAAACTGGATAGGATGTTGAGGAAGGACAGCAAGCTGAAGCTGCCTCCTTGACAGTGACCAAAGCTGTTCCTAAAAAGAGGAAATTGCCCAAAAGGACAACTTCTAGCTTGCCAAGGAGAAAAAGCGCCAGATTAGTTTTCAAAGGCAAAAGCATAGTTGGAGAAAGTTCCAAGCATGGAGGTAAATCAGCTGTCATCCCTATCCCAAGTGATGACAGTGATAACGAGGCCCGTATCCTTGAAAACCTCCTCATTCACAAAGAAGGGCAAATTGAGGTGTTACAAGAAGACCTTCAAAGGGCGAGGAATTTCAACCACTTCTTGGAGGTTGAAAACAAACAAATGAAGTATCATGCAGCCATTCATGAGGCAAGGGCGATCAAGTATAAAAAAAGAGGCAGAAAAGGCGCGAGTAAGAATTGAAGAGCTCATTGGCGAGTTTGATGATGAAGAGGAGGAAGACCAGCCTAGGCGGAAGAGGCCTAGGACCATCGGGCTTAGAAGAGCCTTGGAGAAACAGAGAGCAGAAGAACAAGCTCATTTCGAAGCCTTTCCTCTCACTGCCCTCCTTGAGCAGGAAATTGAGGAAAACAAGAAGCATGGCTTGAGAGAGCTAACCAGCATTTGGAGACAAATCTTGAGAGGGCAAATAGGGATCTTGAGCTACAGAGAAAGAGGACTCTTCACTTTCAGAAGCTAAATCAGTTTGCCAGGCGAAAATTAAAGGTAGCACAAGAGAAATTGAAGAAGTTGAAGGAGAGGCGCCTAGCACGGAAGGAAGGGAAAAGCATATCAGCCCTTGATATTTTGGCCTCAGCTTCAGAGCATGTTTCTATGGACCCTTGAGGGTCATGCATGCCAATTTTGGGCTTGTTTCGGCAACTTTTTGTTTTTTGGCATTTTTTGGGTTTTTGGCCAAAAACTCATAAATTCGCCATTTCAGTTTGTTGAGTCGTCAAGGGAAAAGAATGATACCGATAGATGCCATAATTCCATGAGCAGGTCTCCAGCGATTTTCAGGGCATTTGAAGATCATTCGCCCCCTCAAATTGGCGAAAAACACCCTCATTTTGCACATTCTGCCCGCCATATCAGCAGTCTGCTATTTTCTGGGTTTTTTCACACAGGTACATTTTTGGATGACTTCCAGACCCCGGATTGAGTTGGTTCTAGTTGCGCCGGAAAATAGACACAGAAAGATTTCCAGAAAGCCCTCATGAGCTTCATTTCGACATCGGGAAGGCTGCCATTTGCATCCAGCAAGTCAGGGGACCTTTTTCAGGCATAAATATGAAGTATTTTTGTAATTTTTGAACTCCAAAAATCTGCTTTTCCCAAATGTGCGTTAAGCTATTTTTATCATTGGGAAATGATGTAAAGTCAATATAATTTCCATTTTTAGATATTTTATGGGATATTTTGTGTTTAGATATTTTGACTTGGCCAATGGGATAGCTAGTTGCTCCATGAGGTTTTCCTCCCTCAAGCCTATTTATTCCATGGGTTTCATTGTAAATAAGGGGCTGAACTTGAGAGAAGAATTAATACATTGGTCATATGAGCTTTGAAGAATACACTTGAGTTATGATTTTTGGACTGCCTCTTGGATGCTTTTGAGGAACGATGAAGGATTGTTGATGGATTCCTTGACATGGTAGAATGGTATAGTGCTTCTTAATGTGTTTTGTCTTCTAGTTTTCACTCATAATTCATATTTCTTGCTGCTATAGATCAATAAAGATTGATTTTGAGATATGCCCATGGAGGCACCTCAAAATCCCTGAATCTTCATAGCTTGATGTTTTCTTCTCCCTTAGTTATGCTAAAGAATTCTTAGTTGCTCTTTAGTAACTTAAGGTATTGTTGCTAAGTTTTATTCATAAGTTCTATGTATGTTGAGTAGGATGTATGGTTTGCCCTACCTACCTATCAGCTGCCCATAGTTTTGTCCATAAAACTTTCTCTTTGACTGATTTGTTGATCATCTTGTTGAACCAAGGAGGCCTAGTCCCGATCTAGCCCTTTGCCTAAAACTATGAAAACTTATTTGTCCAAGTGCCCAATGACTTAGAGACTATGTTTAGGCGTTCCGGCGTAGTTTATGAGTTGTTAGTTTGTCTTATATGTTTTCCCCAAAGTCTGATAGCCATTTCCCGAAGTTAGAGGGTCTTATACCTCTATGTATGGCTGGAATGTTTGATTTCTATGTATTAATTAGCTTATAGTTATACTTAACATGATTAATGGCTTGCTATTACATGTTCATGTCTGCTATTAACTAGTTACGCTTGAAATCCCTTGTCTTTCACCAACTTGTTGTCCATTCAATCCATTTTTCCCAAAGATCCCTTCTACCGTGAATCAAATCGGCCCTACAGCAGCCTTACATCATTACCTCATAGCTTCCTTGACCTGTTTGACCCCATAGCCCAATTTATCTACATCTTGTTATCCAGTTTATGTATTTGATCAGTTTTATCCCTCACAAACTTAAAAAATTAAAAAACCAAAAACACACTTCATAACTAGCCTAATATCAGAACACCGCAAGTAAACACACCGACATCTTTTACACATATAGAGAGAGCCCTCTCTGAGTCCAGGAAGGCTAGGTCCTTGGGCTCCAAAGCTTGGTTTGATGTTACATCGTCATTTGGCTCACCAATCGGCCAAATCACGGGACTGGTTAGAATCCACTTTAACTATCCACTTGATGGTGGATTGATATCTCCAATAAAATCCAATCCCCATTTCCTGAAAGGCTCTTTAATGAATACTGGGATGAGAGGTAATGGAGCAAGATTTTTCTTTTTAGAAAACAACTGGCACTTCTGACAACTTCTAACTAGTCTAAAAACATCTGAAAATAGGGTTTTCCAATAGAAGCCTGACTTTGAGAATATTATTTCTATGGGAAATGTTACCCTAAGGTCTTGGGTTGATAAACCTTCACAGATCAGGGGCAGATCATCATAAGATAGACTCAATTAACCAACTTCTATGCTTTAAACCAGAAAGTAAGGATTGCAGATCTTACCCATTTATCCTTCGATTGTAGTAGATCCTGCGGGGTTCAAACCCCCTGCAACTCCTTGTGCTCTAGAACCTGCAAATCAGCAAAGAACAAGCACAAAAACCTAGTTGTACAGCATATATATGTTCTAGATGTTAGCAAAAAGTATGCATACTCTCATAAAAGATAACAATAAGTGGACTATTTAAGATCATTAAACATGTATAAGAGATATATGACACGTGAACATCAGGAACAAGATGGCACTTCTTGTATTGATAACTTGTACAATAAATAAATAGTGGAGAGATCACCTGAAATCTACCACGGCCTCGAGCAAACCATCCTCTGGATCCATCCAGCCCTAGCCCAAAACTTCTTCCATGAATAGTGCACAATGGATGTCACATAGGATGAAGGTGAACATCACAAGGAAACAAGGATTTCCTGAAAATATGGGAAGTGCAGGAGGCACAGGGGAAATGTCATACTTGGTCTGGGCTATAAAAAGGTATAATATCTATAATTCTCTGTCTTCCTCCCTCTTAGGCCATTCCCTTGAGGGGTTTTTATACTCCCTCAAATTGGTTTTTTCAGTTGGGGAATAGTTAGGCCAGGGGCTGGGGTAGTTAAGTTACAAGAAAAATCGTAAACCCCGCCTCAAAATTATGGAAATTTTATTTATTTTAATATTTTAAATAGCATATGCAAGTTCGCTATTATGGACCCGAGTGTATATGCAAAAAATTCTGGGAAGAGTTGCGTATGGATTTTGAAATACTGTTTTTTGAGAAATATGACCAAGTCTGAGTGGAAGGGTTGCCCAAGGCCAATGAATAAGTCATCAAGTATATAATGGTGATAAATGATGCTATAACATATTCCCCCTAATATATGAGGTCATAAGGGGTACATGATGGCCGAAATGTATTATGTGCATAAAAACAACCTTGCGAGGACTAGAGAGGACTTTACCAAATTTCATCCTGCCAAAAAACAAGTGATAGAAATCGGCAAGATAGCTCATGTCTAAGGTGGGCATACCCATGCTCAGTGAAAGAAAAGCATGTCTGCATATGAAGTATGGAGCGGATCCAATCTGTATACAAGTATAGCTGAAAATGTAAAATACATAGTGAATCATATGATCAATGCCCGGAAGTATAAATCAAAATCATGTCCAAGTATCACATATAGAAGATTGATCAATGATACTGCAAAGATATATGATCACTTTAGTCACAACTAAATCTCCAAGTACCAAATCATAATTGGTGGAACAATTGGTACAACACGCAACTCGGGAGCCAACATATAAGATGTTGCTATGATGAAACTGCAACATATAAGGGTGGATGGTATCACTGGCAGAAAACTGAAGGAGTTGTCAAAGTGAACCAAAACATGTTGATGCAAACCCGAGGTCTTCATCAAACACCATGGTACAATTCTACACAATGGGAATAAATGATCTGAGGTTGACCATGTGAGAAATCATTTGATTACCGGTCATTGATGTATACCATTAAAAAACATGAGACAACCCATCGATAATGAAAAAGAGTGTCAAGGTGCCCCAGTATAATCTAGCAAGTGTGAATGAATGAGTTGAAGTCGAACACTTGAAAGAATCTATCAATCAGGAGACAATGATGTATTCCCACTATCGATAGCGAAGATTCTATCACTGATGACTGCAAACCCTAAGGTACTGACAAAAGGACTCTAGACCTTATTCCCATAGCAATGAGTCTGGTTCAATGGGAAAATATCTACTGGAAGGAAGGCATTAAGGCATCCCACATTAGTCCAGCGCGACTGTAACATGCAGGCCAAGATTTGGAAGGAATCAGACAAAGTAAAGTGAAGTGACCAACCCGAAGTACGTTTCCGGCATGCACAAGATGAAGCTAGCGCATGGCAGAAACCCTCTGAACCAAGCAATAATTAAAGCTAACAAAGAGGCGAGATATCCACTGATAAGGTCAAGTGGAAATCAAGGTACTGCATGAATCCCAGGTGTGATAATGTAAGTTGAATTCGAACACAAGGGAAAACACTCAGTAAAAGACCCATGATGTTGATCAAATGCTGAGCACAAGGTCAGTTATCAATGATGTAAATAGGGCCAGGGTATGGATCTAGGTTTACTCTCAGAGCAATATTTCGTAGTCGACAAGAAACAAACCCACTAGTAATAAGTTAGTGGAGACCTTCTCAAACCAGCATGAGCAAAGGACCAAATATATGATGTGATAGAACAAGATGCAGACAAGACCGGGAAGGCCGACTGAAAAATGAGTCAAGATACACCGCAGAAAGGCCGACTCAAGTTAACTTCCCTTGAACAAAAGCATGACTCATGTTGACTATGGCAGAAAATGATAACTTTGTATAAGTGTGTCATGCAGGAGGCATAAACAAACCCTCCATATGATTGGAATATATAACCAACCGGGGGATTACTGACTCAAAAACAAGGTTATGGCTTCTCCTAAGTCAAAAACTAAAACCATCCCAAATGGAGACAAGACTTAGTTTTTTTGTGCTTTGTTCAAGGGCGACACAATTGAAATTGTAGCTGCCATCAAATATGGAAGTAATATCTCGTTCCCACTCTTTTTTTTTCTTCAAATATTTAATTTTTTGTGTTTTTCATATTTCAAATCCTAAAAAAGAATAAAAGAACGCCTATGGTACAATGGATAGAACGAGTGTGGGTAAATAGATGCACTAGTTCCTAGGATAGGAACAATCCTATGCTCAATGCAAGGTGGTGAAAATTGGTAAGTGACACTCAAAAGAATGTTCCATCCATGGGTAAACGTGTCAATTCGCAAAGGCTAAGGGATTGCATGGTTAACTTGTATAGAAAGACATGGTCAAAAGAGGGCTTAAACATGAGTCCAAATGAAGCCGGCTAAAGGCCAAGATAAACAAGTAGTCAATATGCAATGCAGTAATACAACTCGACAACCTATGGGAGCCTCTAGGGTAAATGGCCAAAATAAAGATAACGAAGAAGAAGAAGAATGAGGCTTCAATTCATAAGTCATGGAGGGACTACAGAGGACTCCCGAGCCTACATAAATTGCAGCATGGGCGACAAATGCCAGCGAGGAACTAACTAGGAAGCCCATGTAAAGAATGGCTCTACAACCAAGTCATGATTAAAAAATCGGCGAGTGAAATGAGTTAAATACTCATGACATGGTGGGATCGACCCTATGGCAAGTGATCATAATGGAGGCTAGTATGAAAAAATGCAACGGAAAGGGAAGTCCCTAGCCTATATGCCAGTTTGAAATCAAATACTTGCCATGACAGGTTAGTGGTCATGGATCTGAAGGAGAATTAGGAATATCTCAAATTCAGCAGAATTTACCTGAAAAATACTTTTCCCAACGTTTACAAGCCAAAAGGTTAAACAACCTTAATCAAATTCAAAAAATAGACACAAATGAAATTTGCGAAAAAAATTCAAATTCTGGGCATAAATAACCATTTTGACTCACATTTTGATCATTTGCATTGCAGAAGTGGAGAAAGAGCTCTGGGGCAAAAAATCATCTTCTTGAATATGGAGAAACCGACCACCAAATCGCCTTGAATCAGTCAAGTAAACCTTGTACTCATCCCATTTATCAATTTTGTTCATGTTTTAAGCAATTTTTTGGATTTTTGACCATAGGAAATAGATTTTCGTTGAAACCCTATTAGGTCCCTATATTACTAGTATAATCCCTTATTATTGTTAGTGTAACACCCTTATTGTTATTATTGTACCCCTGTAACTCCCATATTTTTATTATTGTGCCCTTAAATTATTATTGTTAGGTCGGCTAGGATTACATTGTGGCCCCACTAGGATTACATTGTGGCCCCATGGACTCCTATATATAGAAAGGAGGTTTTGTAATTTGAATCATCCAAGAATTGTTCATTTATGTAATGTATTGGAGGTTGCCCCCTTGAAGTGGCTTATTTATAAGGCTTTGATATCTCTTTTCTTCTATTTTTGGAGCTGGTTTCACAACATTTGGTATCAGAGATTTGGATTCTAGGATTTCGCTGCTCCAAATAGGTCATCGTGGAATTTTCACTATAACTTTCTTTCTACGAAGGTTTAGAAGCTGAAATTTTTAGAGTGCAAAGATGAAATCCTGAAGAACATCGTTGCAAAATTTCAGAGCTTCGTTCGCAATATTTTCGGAGATATGATCTGTGGAAGGTAGGGCATTTTGCAGGCTCCTGAATTTCACTAAGCAGGTCATCATGTAATTTTCGCTAAAACTATTTTTCTATGAAGGTTCAGAAACTGAAATTTTTAGAGCGCGAATCCGAGATCGTGAGGAACATTGTCACAAAATTTTAGAGCTTGGTTCACAATATTTTCGGAGATATGAACTGTGGAAGTTAGGTCTTTTTCAGGCTCTCTAATTTCATCTCAAAGAGGTGATCGTGGGAAAATATTCATAACACTCTCTCTGAGCATCGGATTGGAATTCTATAAATAGTGGCTGGAAGTACACGAACTATAGTTTCCTGTCTATAAATTTCAGAGCCAAAGGAGAAAACAATGACACGTGGCAAGTCGTACAAATTTTCTCTACTGAACCAGTCCATAATTAGGTCATTGTGGGACATTGGACATAACTTTGTCTTGAAGAAACCAAATCAAGTCAGACCTATGGCATTTGAAAGAAGCTTCAGAGGACTACTACAGGGAAAAATTTAGATATTTATGATCTTCAATTATAGAGATAAATTAATTTAAATATATAGCTCTGCAAAAGCAAGTAAAAGGTGTGTATTTTTTTTCCGAATTGCATAAGTCTTGTTTGAAGAATCAAGTTGAATTGATTCCAAGGGCATATTGTAGAATAGATATCAGTATTGGTTTCTAAAATGGCCCCTAAAAATAATTCAACACCCATTAAGCCTTTAGAAGGCTCTACTATGACTCATGAAGATGAAGAATGGCAACATGACATATCAAAATTACAAGAGCAAGTGCAAAAAATTTCGCTTTCGCAAAGAGCAACAAAAAATGACATGGAAGTTTTGAAGAAAGGCGTGGAAAATAAGATGGATGGTTTGAAGAAAGGCGTGGAATCTAAGATGGATGGTTTGAAGAATGGCATGGAATCTAAGATAGATGGCATGGAATCTAAGATGGATGACATGGAAGCTAAGATCGATGAGAAAATGGAAAAAATGAAGAATGATCTAAAAGCAGACATGGAAGGTTTGACAAAGTTGATACAAGAAATGTTTCCTAATGGTGAAAAGATAGTAGAGGAAACTCATGATGAGAACAAAATAAATGTTAATCGTGATTTCATAAACTCTAATGTTAGCGGGAAGAACCACCATATTCCAAAAATGGATATGAGGAAGTTTGATGGAAAGGATCCTGTAACATGGATACTACAGATGGAGCAATATTTTGATCTCCATAATGTGAAAAACACACAAAAGGTATGCATTGCAACTTTACATTTAGAACAAAACACATTTGTATGGTATCGATGGCTTTTCTCTCGCAAAAAAATTGTCACTTGGTCAATTTTTACGAAGGAAATGATAGCACATTATGAGGATACAAAGAGCAACACCTTCTTTAGCCAATTGATAAATCTCAAACAAAAGGGTTTAGTGGGGGAGCACATTGAGGACTTCCAAAAATTGAATATAAGGGTAACTGATATTCCAGAGGAACACATGATTGATCTCTTCATGGGTACTTTAAAGGATAACATCCAACATGAAGTTCGCATTTTGGAACCTGATTCATTGGAGAAGGCATTCAGGTTGGCAAGAAAAATTGAATGTAAAATTATGGCGACAAGGAAGCCTACCACTCACTTCTATAAAGAGGGAAGTGTTGCTACTCCTAGATTTCCACAACCTACAAGGTTGACACCACAACAATTAGAAGAAAAAAGAGCAAAAGGGCTTTGCTACAGTTGTGATAGAAAATACACTAAAGGTCATAAGTGTGCTGAGAAGAAATTATTTTACATAAATTGTGAAGAGGAAGAAGAAAATGAACAAGAAGAGGATATACACCAGGAACCAGCCCTAGAAAAGGAAGAAATGCGTCCGACCATATCGTGTAATGCATTGGCAGGAATTACCACTCCTCAAACTCTCAAGATAGAAGGACATATCAAGAAGAAAAAGGTAATAGTGTTGATTTATTCGGGTAGTACCCATAATTTTATTCATTGTAAGGTAGCCAAGGAATTGAATTGTTTCCTATACCCAGCACCAGAATGTCAAGTGATGGTTGCAAATGGAGGAACTATAAATTTCTCTGGAAAATGCCATAATATCAAGCTAACCATGGGGGAATATGTATTGAATAGTCCAATGCTTTCTATTCCTATGGGAGGTGCTGATGTTGTACTAGGAGTACAATGGTTACAATCTTTGGGGACGGTAGCTTTTAATTTTCAAGAACTTTTCTTGAAATTTTTTTCCGAAGGAAAGGAAGTCGAATTACGGGGTATTGAAGGGAAGCCAGGAAGGATAATAAGCTCTAATGTCATGACAAAGCTTCTAAAGAAAGAACAACGAGGCGTAATTGCACAATTATGCTCACTAGAAGTTCCGACATCAAAATCATCTATTTCTGCAGATCTCCAACAAGTCTTGGACAATCATTCCAAGGTGTTTGAAACTCCCAAGGACTCCCACCTATTCATGATCATGATCATGCTATTCATTTGATTCCAGGAAGTGTTCCTCCAAACATCAGGCCTTATAGATATCCTTACTTCCAAAAGAGCGAAATTGAACGTATGATTGCGGAAATGTTAGAGGCGGGTATAATTCAACCTAGTCAAAGTTCTTTCTCTGCTCCTGTAGTATTGGTACACAAGAAGGATGGATCATGGCGCATGTGTCCGGATTATAGGGAGCTCAATAAGCTCACCATTAAAGATAAATTTCCCATTCTGTGATTGATGAATTATTGGATGAATTACATGGAGCAATTTATTTTACCAAGTTGGATCTTCGTTCAGGATATCATCAAATTAGAATGAAGACTGAAGATATTATGAAAACAACATTTCAAACTCATGAGGGTCATTATGAATTTTTGGTCATGCCTTTTGGCCTTACCAATGCACCTTCTACATTTCAAGGGTTGATGAATTCCATTTTCAAACCCTTCCTTAGAAAATGTGTGCTAGTATTTTTTATGATATACTAATCTACAGCAGGTCTTGGAAGGATCATGTTCAACATGTTGATAGGGTGCTCAAACTATTGCAGGAGAAACAATTATATGCAAAAACATACAAATGTTTCTTTGGAGTACAAGAGGTGGAATATTTGGGTCATATTGTATCTCACGAGGGTGTTAAGGTGGACCCTAACAAAATTAAAGCCATTAAGGAATGGAAAGTCCCCACAACCATAAAGCAGTTGCGAGGATTTCTCGGGTTAACGGGGTATTATCGCAATTTTGTTAAGAATTATGGGAGAATAGCAGCACCTCTAACAACATTATTGAAGAAAGATGCATTTTCATTGACTCCTGAAGCAAATAAGGCCTTTGAACATCTTAAAGAGGCAATGTGCCTAGAACCGGTCTTAGCTACACCAGACTTCACAAAAACCTTTATTGTGGAATGTGATGCCTCAGGAAATTGAATTGGTGTTGTTTTAATGCAAGAAGGAAGACCCATTACTTTTGAAAGTTGTCCAATTAAAGGAAAGTATTTACAGAAACCTATTTATGACAAGGAAATGTTAGAAATACTGCATGCACTTAAGAAATGGCTACCTTACCTAATGGGAACACACTTCAAGGTAAAAATGAATCATGATAGTCTTAAACACTTTTTGGAACAAAGACTATCTTTAGAAGAGCAACAAAAATGGGTCACAAATATGTTGGGTTATGACTTTGAAATAATATACAAAAAAGGGAAGCTCAATGTTGTTGCAGATGAACTCTCAAGAAAGAATGAAGAGGTGGAAGCATTTCTTTGTGCCATTTCTATTATCCAACCAGATTGGATAACCGAAGCAAGAGATGAATGGAAGAAGGATGAAGAAGTGTGGACACTCATTCAAAAGTTGCAGCAAGATCCTCGTACATCTGATACATTTAGTTGGAAAAATGATTCCTTATGGTAAAAATATCGCTTATATCTTTGTAAGAATTCCAAACTAAAACAAAATATTCTTTTGGAATTGCACACTTCTCCTTTAGGAGGACACTTAGGATTTTTAAAAACTTACCACAGAGTGAAGAAAGAATTTTTTTTTGGATGGCCTTAAATCTGATATTCAAAATTTTGTGGCAGAATGTTTGGTTTGTCAGCAGAATAAAGTTGAGACAATTAAGACCTCGGGACTTCTACAACCTTTATCCATTCCAATTCAACGTTGGGAGGAGATTTCAATGGATTTTATCACAAGTTTACCTAAGTCCAAAGGAAAGAGTGTCATGATGGTGGTAGTTGATAGACTTACCAAGTATGCAAACTTTTGTGCATTATCTCATCCATTTAGAGCAAGTATGGTTGCTACTACATTTATGGACAAAATTCAAAAGCTACATGGAAGCCCAAGGGTTATTGTGAGCGACAGAGATCCCATTTTTACTGGAAATGTTTGGACGGAGTTATTTTCTTGTTTGGGTACTCGGTGCTTTCACATAGCTCACTCTTTTTCATCCTCATTAGATTAAAATTGAGATGGTAAATAAATTTTGGAAGGATATCTTCATTGTTTTGTATCTGATCTAAACAAACACGATAGGTCAAGTGGTTTGGGTCAAGTGGTTACCTCTCGCAGAATGGTGGTATAACACTTCCTTCCATACTGTAGCAAAAATGACCCCATTTATGGCACTTTATGGATATCATCCACCATCCATCACATCATCTTTAAGAGAAAATTCAATCGTTCAAGCATTGGAAGATCACATCGAGCATCAACAAGAAGTTCTCCAACTCTTAAAGGATAACCTAAACTTGGCACAAAATCGAATGAAACAACAGGAAGATCAACATCATAGTGAGAGAAGTTTTGATGTAGGAGACTGGGTATTTTTATGGCTACAACCATACAAACAAATGTCCCTCAATAAAGCTAAGAAGGATAATAAATTATCGCCAAAGTACTATGGTCCTTACAAGGTGTTGCAAAAGATTGGTACTATGGCATACAAATTGGAGCTTCCTACTTCTTCACGAGTGCATCCAGTTTTCCATGTTTCATGCTTAAAGAAGGTTATAGGTTAAAATATTCCAGTTAAAACAATATTTCCAGAACTTGATGAGGAAGGAAAAATCATATTGGAACCTGAAGTAGTCACAGAAACAAGAACTCGACAGCTACGGAATCGATCAATTTCAGAGTATCTCATCAAGTGGAAGAACTTACCCACTGAAGATTCTACATTGGAGGATGAGAATTTTATACAGAAGCATCCAGAGCTATTCAAGTGTTGAGGACAACACTTTTTGGAAGGAGAGGGACATGTTAGGTCCCTATATTACTAGTATATTCCCTTATTGTTGTTAGTGTAACCCCCTTATTGTTATTATTGTACCCCTGTAACCCCCATATTGTTATTATTGTGCCCTTAAATTAAAATTGTTAGGTCGGCTAGGATTACATTGTGGCCCCATGGACTCCTATATATAGAAAGGAGGTTTTTTAATTTGAATAACCCAAGAATTTTTCATTTATGTAATGTATTGGAGGTTTCCCCCTTGAAGTGGCTTATTTCTAAGGCATTGATATCTCTTTTCTTCTATTTTTGGAGCTAGTTTCACAACAAACCCTCTGCGCATACATGAGTTCGTAATAAGGAACTTGCATATGATACACGATTGTGTACAAACGGGGTCGCGTATGCGAAGGGCGAAATTCAAAAACTTGTATTTAGTCAGTCAATTGATGAATTTTCCCAGTTTGTGAATCAGTTGGAGAGAATGTGAGCACAGTGCTATTGATAATGAAGTGATAGAGGACCAACAATCCTTAGATATCCTTCGGAATTGTGGGTTACTCAAATTTTTCAAAATGCCAAATATGAAGAGCAATGCTCGTTTGATTCAGATTTTGGTTGAGCATTGGGAAGTGGAAGAATATTTCATTATAATTGATCATATGCCACTACGAATAGAGGTGGAAGACATATACTTTATTACTGGACTTTCCCGAAAGGGGAGACCTAGTATATTTTCACAGCAAGCTTGTTAGAGGGCTTAACGTAGAGGATTATGTCCAAGTCTATTGCGTAGATGATGAAAAGAAGGTGGGAACCCGGATTCCCATAAAATATGTGAGGGATTTGCACATGAAAATCCTTCTCTTTACCGTTGGCGAAGTAGCAGGATCAGCCTCTCTACACTAGGCTTCGCGTACACATATGAGTATAGCAATAGAATGTTTGATTCATCTTTATGACTGGTGCACTGCCTTGTTGGAAAATCTGAAGAAACAACTTAATTCTATCCGAAAGACAAAGACAAAACATTTTGGGTATGGTACCGTTTTGTTGACATTCTTCTTTGAGAGAGTCATAGGGCTTCTACCCAGGGTCATCTATACTATCAGCAACCCTAGAGATCCAAGAATATCCCGATGGGAAGATCTGATGAAGAGATTGGGGGGAACTGGAGTTCCTCAAACCACCTAGGATGATGATTTCTTCGAGTGGTGGGAAGAACAAGTCATCGCAATGGAGGACTATCCCTATACTGGGATGGATTTTTGAGCAAATCCTGATTTAGTTCTTCCACCTGGAGTAGCATGGGGTGCAATTGGTAAGATTGCATTCTTTTATTTTTTTATTATGTGATTTTTTGGATTTTTTCAAATTATAGAGAAAATGAAAAAAAAAATGTTTTTGATGGTACAATATGGCTTACAAAATTTTAATGATCATGATGTAGACATGGGACCGGTAAGGCCAGAGGGCTACCCAAGGCACAAGCGCCGCAGAGGTGAGGCAGATGTTGAAGACCTAGGAAGGACCCTCCATGTAGTACAGAGAAACTTGGAGAGATTGACTCGCCAAGTACCTATGGCCGCTATAGAGGATCTACCGGAGGCTATCCAAAAGTGGGTGGTAGGGGTACCACGAGATTGGGTGTGATTATTTCACCATGTAGCGACTGCCATTGTGTTCTATCGGAACACAAATGTTGGGCAAGGACCTCAGGAGTAGACTTAGATTTGATCGGATGACTGTAATATTTTTTATGATAGACATGATTGAGCAAAAGCCCCAATTTTGTAGGACATGATGCTCCAGATTTTTTATATTTTGAACACTCTGATCTATATATATATATATATATATATATATATACATGCATAGCAATTTTATATGATGTGATGTCTCAAATGTACAATGATGAATGATGTTTTTGATATTTTTAGAGTACTGAATGATTAATATGCCAATCAAGTGCTTGATTAGCTAACGAGTATGCTAACCAATTTTCAGATCGAAAAATATGAATGAATGTAATAAATCGAAATGAATGTTGTAACAATGTACCCTAGAAAATAATCGATGCAAAAATGGGTCTCTGACACGATAGGTGTTGTTAAATTGTGAAACCACCAGTTGTGAATCCAAGTAAACTACTAACGAATCAACACTAAGAGATATTGCCTCTGAGAGTAGGTTGACCACTCGAGTTTACTCTGCTACATTGTTCGAAGCAGGACCAATGCAAACACCTCTTGAAACTAACAACTAATCGGATGGGTAGTGGATTACCCAAGCCGCAGAAGCCAGGTTTCGGGTATGTCTACTAGCACCATCGGCAAAGCCAAAGTGACTCATTTCATCCAATATTACCTACCAAAGCAAATCAAAATCATCAAAACCACACCAAAAAATTGAAACACAGATATGTACAAAAATACAATATATAAAACAAAGCAGATGCTAGGCCTAAGCCTAAGCATAGCACTTTTTCAAATAGAGCCCATTTCTGGGCTCCGCCAGCTCATTCCCATCAAATTCAACCAAGGCATAAGCTCATTTTTTCAGGACTTTTTTAATGATAAAGGGGCCATACCACATAGATTTGAATTTTCCTACCCCCAAGGCATCCTTCTCCTGGGCATAAACCAAGACAAGGTCACCTTCAAAGAAAACTCGAGGCTTGACCGCCTTATCGTACTGAACCTTCACCTGTTTCTTATGTGCCTCATTCAACATAGCTGCATCTCGGTGCTACTCATCGAGATGTTCTAAATGGATAAGGCATTCTTCGAGACTAGAAGTGTCAGGAAGAAGTTCAACTGCTAACTTAAGGGAAGGAATTCGCATTCAATAGGAAATATAGATTCCAACCCATAAGCTAGTTGAAACAGAGTGAAATTGGTTGTAGTCTTTACAAACATCTGGTATGCCCAAAGTGCAGGGTACAACATGACATGCCAATTGGATTTGGCTTTATCAATTGTCTGTTGAAGAATTTTCTCCAAGTATTTGTTAATGGCGTCAACTTTCCCATTGGCTTGAGGATAATAAGGAGATGAATGCTCCTGCCAAAAACCTAATTTCAGAGCCAATTCAGCCATCATGTTGTTCTGAAAATGACTGCCATGGTCAGTGACAACCTCTTTGGGTATACCAAAGTGAGAAATGACTTGATTGAAGAGGAACAAGGTTGTTGTCTCACCATCATTCCCAAAAGTGGGCATAGCCTCAACCCACTTCGTCAAGTAGTCTACAGTTACAATAATGCACTTGTGACCTTTAGCCGAAGGCGGGTTACAAGTAGTATAATCAATAACCCACTTTGTGAAGGGACCGACAATGATGATAGGAAAGAGCGGAGCTTGATGAGCACGCATATTTCGAGTATAAACCTAACAAGGATGACACTTTTTGACCGCTTCAATACAATATTTGAAAATCGAAGGCCAAAAGTATCCTGCACGCAAGATTTTTTGGGCTGTAGCAAGCCCAGATAAATGACCACCACAAGCTCCACTGTGGAAATCATTCAGCACGACCTCAGCTTCTTCAAGAGTTAAGCAACGTCCAAGGATCAAATCGACCCCGTGACGATAGAGAGTGTCACTAATAATCAAATAACTTTTGACTAAGTGACGCAACTTTCGGCGCTCATCTTTCGAAAAAGCTAGGGGAAACTTCACATTCTGGAGATAAACTATGAGATCTTTGTACAAGGGATCCTGTGAAGAAATGAGAAAAATATGTACATCAAGAAATGATTCTTCATAAACAATCTCTTCTCCACAGGGAAACTCAGAAATCAACTCCGCAAATACTAATGATTTGTTAGACTTGGCAGACAAAAATTCAAGATCAAATTCCTGCAAAATAACAATCCATCAATTGTATTTTCCCCCAATTACTCGCCTACTGAGAACAAATTGAAATGGATTAACTGCTGCCAAAACATATGTTTTGTGAAGGAGAATGTAATGTTTGAGCTGCTAATCAACATGGACAGCTTCCAAAGAAAGTTTCTATATTGGAGAATACCAGAATTCAAGACCTACCAGGCCTTGACTAAGGTAGTATACAACATGCTCAGAAAGAACATCATCTTCCTGAACCAGAACCATACTAATGGTAGATTTTGCTGCATCGAGATACAAGAGGAAATCCCTGCTATAATCGGATGGAATCAGTAACGGAGCAGAGTTCAATGCTTTTTTCAAAGCATCGAATGAACGTTGAGCAAATTAATCCCAAAAAAATGGAACTCATTTCTTCAACAATATCATAAATCCCTTTGTAATATCAACATAATTCATAATGAATCCTCGCAGGAAATTAGCTTTTCCTTACAGACTTTGAAGTTGAAGGATCAAATATGGGGGAGGCAACTGAAGTATTGCCTCAACCTTGAGGGATCTACCCTAATCCTTTCCATAGACACGATGAATCCCAACAACCGACCGGATGTGACATCGAAAACACACTTATTAGGGTTCAAATGAATTTTGTAATATCGATATCATTCAAAAACTTGGCGGAGGTGAGAAGGATGATCAATTCTCTTGCGAGAACGAGCAGCTAAATCATCCAAATATGCCTCGATAATATGTTTGATGTCGTAGAAGGCATAAGACATGGCCCGCTGAAAGGTAACTCCAGTATTTTTAAGGCCGAAAGGCATTTTCTTGTAAGAAAAGGTACCCCAGGGACAAATAAATGCAGTCTTATGCTGATCTTCATGACGGATAGTGATTTGATTATATCCGTAGAAACCATCCATGAAGGAGAAAATCTCATTCCCCGCACACTCATCGATAATATGATCTATAAATGGTGTGGGGTAATTATCTTTAGGACATGCCTTATTTAGGTCCCTGAAATCGATGCAAACTCGAATCGTTCCTTGTTTATTTTCCACGGGAACTGGATTTGAAACCCACTCAGTTAATGGAATGGAGTAAATGAAACCCACCTTAAGCAGCTTCTCCACCTCGACTTTGATAGTTGATGCCTTCCTAGGGTTGACCAGACTAAGCTTCTGCCTGATAGGCTTAGCATTTTTGTATGTCTTGATCTCATGTTGGAAAATAGATGGATCTATACCAGGCATTTCCTCATAAGACCAAGCAAACACATCCCTAAATTCTCGAAAGAGATTGGTGTAAGTCTGAATTTCTTCAAGGGAACATTCTTCTCCAATGAAGAAATTCTCAATAATTTTGGGATCTTTGGAGATGTTCAACAAGGTAGTAACATAAATGGCATCCATGTTCATTTCAGCAAATACCTATGTTGGTGTTAAAGGATTCAGGACTGGGTGAACAGGACCAGAAGGCTGAAGGCTAGAGAAACTTGATTTAACTTCTCACAAGTCTGGTAGAAAATAAGACCGATGATGCAAATCATCCCATGGTCTCTCTACACCATTCATTGCTTCAAGGATGACCTCTTCAGATGGAAGAGTGGTATCAAGGCAATCTTGAGTAGAAGATGAACTAAGAGTCCAAACCAGGGCCACATCTCCATCCAATTCCTCCGTTGAAAGAGAAAATGGCATGGAATCTGCAGAGTCAACAATAGATCTATAAGCAATCTCAGCTGCAGACATAGGAAATTCCATTCCACCCACTTGACCTTCTTCTAATGTGGAGGTAGGAGAAGGTAACGTCCAAGGGTCCGAAAAATAGTGAGTTCAAAAGAACTCTTTCAGAGTAGGAACCCTAGAGGATGAAATAACATTGATATGAACCAAAGGAAGCAGAAAATAAAAGTACCAATAAAATATGTATACATTCCAACCCCCAAATTCTCAACAGGTTGCTTGGTATCATTCACCAAGGGAATGGTTGAGTCAGAAGATGCATTCAGATCTACAGGAGAACAGTCCATTTGATCGACAGTGACAATTCTCCCTTTGTGAGGGAAACATAAAATGTGAAACAATGAGGATGCAATAGCATCCATCTCATAGATCTAGTTTTGCCCCAACAAGAGGTTATAGTCTAGTTTTGCATCAACTATCTCAACTTCGATATTGACAATTTTACCCCCAACACAAATGGGTAAATCTGGAACAATGCCATGTGGCCTGTGAGAATGACCATCAAATGCAGTCAAAAGAGTAGCCGAAGGGACAGCTGAAGGAGATCCAATGGCCTTCTAACATGCAAGAGACATCACACACGTGGAAGCACCCTAATCAACTATAGTTCGAAAGATATTAAATTTTTGATATGTAGATTTAATCTAGAAGGCCATATGATGATGAATTCTCTTATTAAAATTCAACATTTAAAATGTGATAATCAGGGAATTCTTTGGATCAACAGCCCCAATGGCAGTGAGCAATGAACTCCTTTGTGTAGGACATGACTGGAGTACCTCTAACGCAGACATGGAACAAGGACTTTGAGCCAGATCTTCTACAATCGAGTAGTTCTGGGCATCCTTGGCATGAGGACTGATCGTCGTACGTTTTGTATACCCTTTCGACATTCGAGGTATAGGCTCAACTGCAAGCCTCTCTATATGGAGTGGTTCAACATTATTAGGAGCACCCTTAGCTTTTGAAGACTCAACTTCACCATAATCACGAGATCTCATAGTGATATCTATGTGAGCACTCATAATGTATATGTTTGATGGATTTTCCCCTTCCTGGTTGCCCCCAGAGGGAGCTCCAGTATTTGAATTTGCGCCAACAAGAAATTGTTGCCCTTGGGGAAAAGGGTTTGTCAGCACAGCCTGGTAACTGGAAGAACCTTGTTGAGCTAAAAAGTGTTGATCATCCTAAATTTTAGGACAGAGGTGTGTAATATGGTCTCCAGTGCACAACCTGCACGGAAACTTGACTTTATTTTTATTATCCCTCGTACCCTCTCAAACATGATCGTTGGATTTTTTCACATTCCCCTTCCCATCCTTGTCCTTTTTCTTATTATTTCGTCTCTTATTCTTCCCATCATATTGTTGATTTTTTTTGGGGTTATAATTTTGAACAACATTAATTGCCAAGGATTGAGAAGGAGTTGACACTGAAGACACAACCTGACCAAAAGGAGTGGATTGTATAGACAACAGCTGTAGTTGATTTAGCAGGTTAGTTGTACCGCTATCGATCGAACCGATAAGCCCGTCACCATGAGGACCAAGTTTAGTTTTGGCTAAATCTAACTTGGATTGAGGAGCATCTAGAAAATTTTTATTAAGGACTCCAGACTAAGAAGAAATCAATTCTAGCTGTTGAGCCCTAAAAATAGCCTGATCTTCATAAAATACCCCTGAAAGGGATACATCCTTTGAGATTTATGGATGTACAGACTTCAAAAACCATTCAAGAAGGAATTCATTTAGGATTTGGGCTTTGATGAGCCTCTTCCTTCTTCTCCATTCCTGAATATGATCAGAAATGTGAGTTGTTTTGTCCTACTGAAAATTGGCCAGGAGGTCAGTCCCGACATCATAACAGACAGGCAACTGAAAATGGTCTAATAACATTGTATCCAACTCACCAAAAGTATCAAAATTCCCCCCTATCAGCTCAGTGTACCATTTTTCTGCATTTCCAGTTAAGATTCGTTGAAATAATCTCAACCTAATTGAATCATCGATAAGGGAGTTTGACGAACACCATAAATGGAAAGTGGTGACGTGATCCACCGAATCCTCACCAGTCTTCCCTTCAAAATTTGGGATGCCTGAGGATAGTTTGGTGGGAACTGGAGGCCAAACTGAACTATACCAAATAGGATCATTAGTCAATTTTGATAGAACTGGCAAGTTTAACGTTGCCAGAAATGGTAAGCGTGGAGGAGCCTGGGAATTCCATCCCCCATAGGAAGGATTCCCCACATTTTGAAAAGATTAGCCTAGATTTTTTGAGGCGCCAGTTTTCCAAATGTTGTTCGTGGAAAATTTTGAACCATAAGAAAAACCTTGTGACCCAGCATTCGAAGAAGGACCCCCTCCCAACATAGAGTTACTATACACAAGGACATTCCCTCCAACCGAGGTATTGAATGAAGAAAAAACCCCTTGGTAAGGGTTCCAAGAATTTTCAAATGGAGAAAAGGCCTGAGAAGCACCCACTGAAGGGAAAGGAACATTCCCTTATTGACCAGCGAAAAATTGACTCCCAGCTCCCAATGTTGTAAAAGCAGGGTTCCATCCCGAAAAAACATTAGAGCTTTGACCTTCGGAAAAAGGATTGAATCCTTGATTCTGAGAGGTGAATGGCATGGATCCTAAGGAAGGGTTCGAATGAGGGATATTCCCACTTCCAAAGGGGAACCCTTTAAATTAAGCTAATCCGCTAGCCATAGAAGGTATAGAAGCGAAAACAATAGAGACAACAGAAAAGGAGAAAGAAGGAATTCCACTATAGGGAATTCCAAAAGAAATGGGCCAGATTGAGAAGCATATGCCTGGGTGTTTCCACTCGAATATGGAACAGAGCCAAGCATAGTAGCACTAGAAGTGATTGTCAATATGGAAGTAGTTCCTCCTCCTTCAGCTGAAAGAGGAGTATGAACACTTGCAGTTCTCATAGCCGGAGTTGTGTTCCCAGTCGTGGCCATCGAAAGAAAGGGATATGATGGAAAATGACTAGCCAGTCTCTGAGACTCAGGCCTGATGTGAAAAATAACGTCAAGAAAACTAGTAGGAAGAGGAGATGGAAGAGATTCAGGAGGTTGAGGAACTTCCTCTACTTCAACTTCTTCTGCTGGAAACAAGACTCTAAAGATGAGTGGATCACTCCTCTCTAAACTAAAACTAACACCAGGACAACCCACAGAAACAACAAGCCCAGACGGAGGATCACTCTCCGTTACGTTCGAAACCACCGGGTAAAAGTCACCCTATATATTACTCCTACGCCTTCTTGAAGAAGGCTCAACACTCGCAGAAGAAAGCCCACGAAGCCTCCTCGACCGAAGAGGCGATTGGTCAACCACTTTAAGAGATTAATTTTAGACTCAAAAAATATAAGAAGCTAAGCAATCTAGGAGCAAAGAGCACACTCTAAAAATTTCCTAAGATACAGTCAATCAAGCAGCCTTCAAGTATTTCTGCTCTGGGTGATGAGGAAGAGACACCAAAATACAAGAAAGCGAAATAAGAGGACCTTTTGATAATATTATGGGGTAATTATGCCCCAGGCCTACTAGCGAAGGTAACAGAAACAGTTACGCTGACCTCCTGACAACAGCCTTTGCCGGTGCAAGTCCCCAAGCTTCGCAAGGGCACCCTCCAGAAGTAATGATGAAAGTGATGCAACATCTGTCTCAGGTACCACAGGTATTCCCCCCCACAGTCACTTATGTGGTCCCTAAGAGAGGAAACTAGGGCACCAATCCGTATCGGCAGTCGGGCGGAACGGTCTTAGGTCAAGATTCAGCAAATATGAGAGGTGGTAACTCACTTCTCTGCCGGCACTCTCCCTCGTGCTTGACTCTCTGGAGGAGAGCTTTCCCGGTCCACTTAACAGAGTTGGATTTCTCTCTTTAATAAACTTTCTATGTTTAACAGTTTGAGCGGCCTTGGAGAGTTAACTCTCCACTCACCTATTCCAAGGCCCTACAACCTAGCTAGTTGGTGTATGATTAATGCCAAAGATACAAAAAATTATATTTGATTTTAATTATAGCGCTTGATTTTAAATTGGCTGTTACTTAAGTCAAAGGTATACGGAAGTGAAACCGATGGTGTTTATCGATGCAAAATAAATCAATGAAAACTTACTACATGCGAATGCAATATTTTCCTTTTGATTAAAAGAGATCTCTATTTGGGTTCTACGAAAATTAAAAGCAAAAACTTGTTTTTTCTTTTCAGTTACTCACACTTCACACACTCCAGAAAACTATGAAAAAAACTAAAATGCTTCAATGCACTTAATGCAAAACTACCAATGATATGCAAATTCTAAGATTGCTAACTTTGAAGAAGCGAAAAGAGTCTCTAGAATGAAATAGTTCAATCACTTTTGATAGAAAAGCAAGGCTAGTTCCAACCATAACTCCTATGCATAAAAAATTCCAAAATGTACTTGATGCAAAAGAGAAAAATCTAGAAAATACTTCCTTCGAAACCAAGCCAAGAACCAATGACCAGAAACCAACAAAAATGCCTCAAAACATCTGAAAAACCATAAAAATGAAATCAAAGAAAAAGCAACGGAAAACAAGAAATGTTTTTGGGCTTTTTAATTATAATGGAAATAAAAATATTTCAAGAAGACAAGCATAAAACTACCCAAGGACCGAAATCAAGAAAATGAGCCTCAAAAAGGCTTCAAAGTGCTTAAGCCAGCTATGCTACTTTCGTAGCAGGACCCAAATAATCAAGAAGAAGCAAAATCTCAAACAACTAATTCAGAACAGTAGCAAACCTTTTCAGCGAACAAAAACTCAAAAAACCAAGAAAGGTCTCTTTAAGATTCGCTACAAGGCTAGTCCAAGAAATCAAGAAAACCAAGGAAGTCAAAAAAGGAAAAAACCGAAAGCGAAGCAATGCATAAGGCCAAGAAGACCAAACAAGTGGAGGCTCACTGTTCTGAATATTCAGAACAACCAAGAACTCCAGGAAGAGATCTTGGTACTACAGCCGCAATTGCAATCACACAAAATAGGCAATTTACCAAATGGCTATGTTTTCACAAGAACAAGAGAGAAATGGATATGCAACCACAACAAACACAATCCAAACACCTTAAAGACACCATAGGAGTGGTCAACCATAGACAGAAAAAAGTGACAGGGCTTTAAAACTCAAAATTTCAAATTTTCCCAGGCATACACGGTTCGGTTGTATGCAACAAGCATGTATACGCAACTGTAACCAAATAAACTTGCGTATACGTGGGTTCTTTTGGAAAATACAGAGGGCATACATGACTGTGTACAGACTAAGTAGCGTATATAAACATAAATAAGGAAAAAAGAAAAATTCAAGCCTGATCAAGAGACCAGGACTTTTGTCTGATTGGAGAAAGACTTACTAGACTGTAAAAAGTGATAAACTGTCAGGGAACCTACAAGATAGATTGAACAACCCAAACTAGGATTTACACGGATGTAATCCCCAGAGGAGTTTCCAGTTTTGTTATGGGAAATGTTACCCTAAGGTCTTGGGTTGATAAACCTTTAAAAATTAGGGGCATGTCATCACAAGGACTCAACTAACCAACTTCTATGCTTTAAACTAGAAAGTAAGGATTGCAGATCGTACTAGTTTATCATTCAGTTGTAGTAGATCCCGTGGGGTTCAAACCCCCTGCAACTCCTTGTGCTCCATAAAAACCTAGTTGTACAGCATATATATGTTCTAGATGTTAGCAAAAAGTATGCATACTCTCATAAAATATAACATAAGTGGACTATTTAAGATAAATAAACATGTATAAGAGATATATGACACATGAACATTAGGAACAAGATGGCACTTCTTTTTATTGATAACATGTACAGTAAATAAATAGTGGAGATATCACCTGAAATTTGCCACGGCCTCGAGCAAACTGTCCTCTGTATCTGTCCAGCCCTAGCCTCGCAAAACTTCTTCCATGAATAGTGCACAATGGATGTCACATAGGATGAAGGTGAACATCACAAGGAAACAAGGGTTTCCTGGAAATCTGGGAAGTGCAAGAGGCACAGGGGAAATATCAGACTTGGTCAGGGCTATAATAGGGTATAATATCTATAATTCTCTGTCTTCCTCCCTCTTAGGCCATTCCCTTGAGGGGTTTTTATACTCCCGATTAGTTTTTTCATTTAGGGAACAGTTAGGCCACGAGCTGGGGTAGTTAAGGAACAGGAACAACCGTAAACCCCACCTCAAAAGTAGGGAAATTTTACATCTATTAATATTTTAAATAGCATACGCGAGTTCACTGTTATGGACCCGAGTGTATACGCGGAAAAGTTCGAGCAAAGTCGCGTATGGATTTTGAAATACTATTTTTTGAGAAATATGACCAAGTATGAATGGAAGGGCTACCCAAGGCCAATGAATAAGTCATCAAGTATATAATGGTGATAAATGATGCTATAACACTTATGAGTCGTGACCTTCCAGCTATAATGTCCTCCACACATACTTTCTTGATATTCTTTGGTGACTTTAGTAGATTCTGCTTCGGTCAAACACAACAGCAAAATACCAGCAGGATCTTTCTAGTATAGTTTTCCTTCCACTATAACATATGGCTGAGATCTGAGCTTGAGAGCTCTGTATTTTGTTCTATTTAGTGAAGGTGGACAAGAAAGAAACACAAGTAATGCACAATATCTTTATACCAATCAGAGCACAAAAATTTGTATTGAATACCTGTCTTGGACTCGCTCTGACCTTCTTCATTAACAACTCCATCCACTGGTGCCAACAGATTAATTCCCGGGGCTTGAAAATTTGTTTCTGTCAACAACTTTGCTAAACCTTGTCCCTTGACCAACTTGGTGAGTTTGATATCCAAATCATATTCTTGGATTTTTGCTATCCATTTTCCCCTTTTTCCTTCAACATCACTTTGAACCAGCACGTCTTGAAGGCTTTCAATGCTTTGACCAAAGCATATAATTATTTTTTAGAGATATTATATTTGAGCTCAACATCTCTGAGAACTTTACTGAAAAATTCTACTGGTTTCTCCTTACTATCTTCATTTTTCTGCACCAATACAGCAGCAATAGTAGTAGGGGATGCAAATGAGAATACCTGAAAGGCTTTCTGATAGTCTGGGCTAATTAGAACTGGAGCTTCCCGCAATGCTTCCTTTATTCTAGAAAATGCTTCTCTTGCTTCTTTATCCCATTTTACTTCTGCATTTTTCTTCAACATAGTTTTTATGCTTCTCACAATCTCAGCATATTGGGCACAAATCTCCTCAGAAAGTTTATTTTTCCCAATAATCTCTGGATATTTTTCTTGCTTCTGGGTAAAGGAATCGTATAAATGACTTCCACTCTTGCTGGATCAATTTTTACTCCTTGATTTGAAACTATATGTCCCAATAATTTACCTTTTTCTAAGGAAAATAAAGACTTCTTGGGATTTAATGACAGACCGAACTTCCTGCACTTTTGAAAATTATTTTGTAAATGTTTTGAGTGTTCATCATCTGACCCTGAAAAAACAGTTACATCATCCAGATATATAACTACAAGCTTGTCACCCAAGAACGATATTTCCATGGCCCTCTGAAATGTTGCATCTGCATTCATAAGGCCAAATGGCATCCTTGCATACATGAAGGTGCCCCAGGGCGTTGAGAAAGTAGTATTCTTCTGATCTTTTTCCAGTGCTACTTGATTATACTCAGAGAATCCATCAATCATAGACAACCTGTAAGCTCTTGTCACCTTCTGTAATACATAATCCATTTTCGGCAATGGATAATTATCCTTTAGGGATGCTCATTTCAAGTTCTTGAAGTCTACACACAACCTTATCTCTCCATTCTTCTTTCTTATAGGAACCAGATTTGAAACCCAATATGAATATCTGAGAGGGACTATAATTTTTGCCTGCAGCAATTTCTTCACTTCTTTCTCAATTGGAGCTAGCAACAATGGATTGATCTGTCTTAGTTTATGCCTATGAGGTTTAATTCCTTCCTTAAACGGAATCTTGTGTTGAATTATACTTTTGTCATATGTTTTTAAGTCTTCATATGTCCAGGCAAACCCATCCATATACTTATTGAAGAGATCGGTGTACTTTTCTTTATAATCTTTCGAAACACCTTTGGATAATCTCACCATCTTTGGCTCCTGCTGGGTTCCCAAATTACAGTCTTCCATCTCTCCTTCTTGATGTATTTTCTTTGAATTGACAACAACATCATTGGAATCAAATATTCTGTCAAGAAAAGCCAATATGTTATGTCCCTATATTACTAGTATAGTCCCCTATTGTTGTTAGTGTTACCCCGTTATTTTTATTTTTGTCCCCCTGTAACCCCCATATTGTTATTATTGTGCCCTTACATTATTATTGTTAGGTCGGCTAGGATTACATTGTGGCCCCATGGACTCCTATATATAGAAAGGAGGTTTTGTCATTTGTATCATCCAAGAATTGTTCATTTATGTAATGTATTGGAGGTTTCCCCCTCGAAGTGGCTTATTTCTAAGGCTTTGATCTATCTTTTCTTCTATTTTTGGAGCTTGTTTCATAACACTTGGTATCAAAGCTTTGGATTCTAGGGTTTTGTTGCTCCAAACATGTCATCATGGAATTGTCACTATAAATGTTATCCTATGAAGTTTCAAAAGCTGAAATATTTACAGAGAGAAGCCAAAATCTTGAGGAATGTCGTGTAAAAATTTTAGATCTTGGTTCGCAATATTTTCAAAGATATTGTTAGCCTCCTATATCAATAGGTTTCATCTTTCATGATTGTCTTGATGGAAGTGTGGAATATGTTCAAACCTTCTTACTTGAGCAAAGGTTCCATATTCTTTAAAACCAAAAAACAAAAAATTTAAAAAATGTAAAGAGGGTATACCCTAAAAGAAAGATCAAAGGGTAAAAAGAATAAAAATGGTCAAAAAGAGAAAGAAATGAACCCCAAGCAAAAAATAGACCAAGGAAAGTGTGCAAATCCAAATGCCACTACTTTTTACTCTGTTGTAATAAATCAATTGTGTGCAACTTGTGAAACTTTTGCCACAATTTATGAATAAGTCAAACTGTTTAAACTTGGCTTAGTCATATTTCACTTTCATGTTATAGATTAGAGAATAAATATCTAGCCAAACAGTTTAATCTTGGCAGATAAGTAGCTAGGTAGAGTGAATAAAAGGTGCTCAACAGTTTAATCTGAGCCCTTGGATGTAATAAGGGTAGAAATGGATAGATTCATCATGTAAAAAGAAAAGATTGATCAGGGTTTGCAAGTCTAAATGCACCCTAATAAAGAAGAGAAAATGGTAGTGTTAAGTAGATAGAGTAGGTAGATGGTGCTGCAAAGTGTTATCTGATGAATGGTGCTGCAAAGTGTTGGTTAATCATTTACTTTCATCACAAGTACTAAAGCAGGAAATACACTGGAAAATCACAGCAAGCAAAGTCAAATTCATTACCCTCCCTCATCATTTTCCCCCTCAAGAGTTTTACTAATTTCCCCAAAAGTACTAAGGTAATTTGAGATCAAAGGGGCTCAAGGCATTTCCTTGACTTCTGGAGGGACCGGACCCTCGGCCTAATGATCAAAAAGACTTAAGCACTTGAGATAATTCATCATTGTTATCTTCCATCTTCAACCCTTTCCTAAGTAAAATCCTATTTTACTTAGGAAAGTGATGCAAAATTCCATAAAAATTCCTCAAAATAGCTTGTTATTCTAAGTTTAAGTGTTGAAGACAAAATGTTGCAATTTACTTCACAAGTTATCACTTTCTTAGATATACAAGGATGTTTTGATTTGTCCTTGTCCTTTGCCATATTAACATTTAATTCTACTATATTAAATCCCTAGTGAAATCCCTTTTCCTAAGTATATAACTCCCTTTTTTATAAATATCCCCAAAACCCATTTATTATAATGTTTACCAAAGTATATATTCCCGCACATTGAAAATAAACACCCCGCTTTATAAGCCCTTTGGTTTAAACTATAGCCTTATACATAAATTCCGCCCCAATGATGAATTAATTATATTAATTCATTCATCATATAATACTATAAGTATGTTTAATACCAAAACATATTAATAAACTTTGCAAAAGTCTATGCCACCGTGGTCCGTCCACGTGGCATTCCACCTGGCCAAATTCCATCGCAATCCATTTCATAATATTCATGGGGTTAATTAAACATTTGGACTAATTAACAACCATTTCCGCCTATTAACTTTTCCCCGGGGTGATTAGATTACGCATTAAAACCTTTTTAAACCCCGACGGGCCCACCTTTGAAATCGCGCAAGTTCCCCTCCCTTTCAGCCGTTGGATCGTCCGTTCGTTGATCAACGGTGATCGTTAATCCCGCTGCCCATCCCTTGCCAGCATGTTAACCAGCGGGGGATGGGCGGTTTTTGAAAAGTCAGCATTCCACGTGGCAAGCGTCATGTGGAATCGCTGCCCTCGCAACTTTTACCGCCCTCGTCCATAAGCGGTGCGGGCACTTCCCGCTTACCACTTACCGCCTGACTCTGCACACGTCATCCCGTACTACCATGACGTCACATCTCGAAAAAAACAAAAAACCTTTTAACTTGTGAATAAGCCATTTTTTGTGTTTTTTAGTTATTTTCATTATGTCATCACCTCGAAAAAGACAAAAACCCTTTTAACTTGCAAATAAGCCATTTTTCGTGTTTTTTAGTCATTTTCATTATTCTGAGAAGAACGTTGCTCCCGCTGTAATTTTCAAATTTCACTGCAAATACACCAATTTACTCCGAAATTCCGCTGCGCCCGTGTTGAAAAACGTCCCCGCCATTGCTCATTACCTGTCCAAGAACCAGTTTCCGTCTATGTCCCCGCCATTGTTCATTACCTGTTAAAGAACCAGTTTCCATCTAAAAACAGGTATTTATCATTTCGCGCCCCGACTGCAAGTCAAGCTTAGTTTCCTTTGTTTTTTCTCTGAGAAAGTGGTTAAAAATCATTGCTGAGTCCTCCCTGAAGATTTTAAACCTGTGAAATTGCCCCCCAAAACCTGCAAATTGTTCCAATTTCTTCCTTTTTCAGAAATCCCGTCCGGTCTGTAAGAAAAACGAAAACCTCCATTTTGAATCCACAAGAACCAAAATGGAGATCCCAGCAGCTCTAAATATCACTCCATTGAATGCTCCTCACCGTGAATTGAACTATTTACCTCTGATAGATGAATATTTCCAAATAAAAGACCTGCATTTTGATGAAAGTCCCCGTTTGAGCTTCTGTCGCTGCAGAGACGAATATTCAAAGGGGCAAGATCTTACAGGGTTGTGGGAATCCAATTTCCCGAGATATCTCATCCCCTCAGTCCTTATTTTCCCAGAAATTATCCACTGCTATCATGCCAATTATGATCCAAATCAAAAAGCAGTTTTATCCCCAAGTCAAAGCGTATCAAAATCAAAGAGTATCAGTGGATAAAGTGTATCAGGTCAAAGTCAGAGTGAAAAGTCAAAACAAAGTTACAGAGCAGTCAAAGGTAAACAGTAAAAATGAAGTTACAGAGCAGTCAAAGGTAAACAGTAAAAATGAAGTTACAGAGGCATTAAAATGGTAAAAATAAATGAAAGTACTTTCACCAAAATTGAAGTTTGTCTAAAGTGAAATTAAAACAGTCAAAAGAGCAAGAAAGTAAAAAGATGAAAAAACATAACAAGAAGGAACATTTTTGCAGAAATTACATGTTTTAGTCATTATTTTGCAGAAAATATTGTGACCAATACAAGATGAATTTTGAAAAACTGAAGGAGGTTTATGTTCTTAAGAGTACCATCTACAAAAACCTATCTCACTTTCCTAACAGCTATTATGGTTTTGGAAATATTAAACAATGTTGAAAAGCACTTTTTGCAGAAAATTACAGTCAAGTCATCATTTTGCAGAGAATATTGTGGCCAATTAGAAATACATTTCACAAAACTGAAGGAGGTTTTTGTTCCTAAGAGAACCATATACAAAAACCTATCTCAGTTTTTGCACAGTGGTTTTATAATGAGAGATACATGCGCATCTTTACAGGCCATTTTTTCAGACTCTGTAAAACTCTGTTTTACACATATTTTTTTACAGAGAATATTATGCACAGCTGGAGAGGAATTTTAGGAAAGTGAAAGAGGTTTATCTCACCAACATATTTATCCACAATAACCTCTTTCACTTTTTACATATATATTACGGATTGAGAAATACGAAGATATCATTGGACCCCAAGTTTGCAGAATTGTTGGAGCAGATTGCACAAAGAAAGGAAGCAGTTAGTGACTTGGATGCCTCATCATCAAATAAGATTTGGATCAAATTCGAATTCTCCTCTTTGTCATCACCTATCCATCAAAAATAGTGCCAAATAGTTTGAGTGTCCTTTACTTTAGTTCTATTTAAGTAAATAGTTGGAGAGATTTGTGAACCAATTTTGATATTTGTTTCAAGATATTTTAGTTTAGAATTTGTATAAATACTCCACTCTTGGAAGCATTTGGGGTGGATTCTATTACTCTGCTGTAGCATTGAGGTTTTCGGAATAAAAAGCTTTTGGACAAATTTATTTGTGGCTTACCGGATGACGTTTTGAAGCACTGGACTTGTTGCAGGATTCATGTGTTGGACTTCCAGTTCAATAAGTTTTCCAACCCTTGTGTTTAAATTTTATATTAGTTTATGCTATCATCATATCCATTTCAGTCAGGTTTGATATAGGATTAAGTCATGAAGCTCCTCAGTATCGCTTTTCAAATGATTTTTCTTCTTCTGATGTTTTCTCTGATTTGTTATGTTACAATTTTAATTGTCATGTTTTATTTATTTAATATTGTTGATTACCAATACAATCAGTCAATAAGCCTTTTTGTTGTAATCTACTTTCTCTTCTTTTGAATATATAAAGATTTTGTTTAGCTTTTCATCCTTCAAGACCATCCATCCAATTTTAAATCAAGACACTGTCTAGCTATCTTGCCCTGTAATACCATCTTGTGTTTAGAATAGAAATCCAGTAAAGCCATCCTTTGACTCCATAGCCCAATGGACTGAAAGCCTTCAACCTTGCCCTTAGTTTGTGGA
The DNA here is from genome assembly GCA_034641835.2 of Pinus albicaulis. Lineage (NCBI taxonomy): Eukaryota > Viridiplantae > Streptophyta > Pinopsida > Pinales > Pinaceae > Pinus > Pinus albicaulis. The sequence continues at coordinate 46,082 of JAXQQM020083828.1, read as the reverse complement.
TTCCACCATTTTCCCAAAACAAACTCTTGAATCTATAACTAGCCTAAAACCTTCCAAGAACAAAGATAAATCATAAAGAGAGAGCCCTCTCTGGATGCAGATTGGCTAGATTCTGCATCTAAAAGGTTGGTTTGTGGTTACCTCGGGTATACTTTCCTCTTACACAACTTCTAGGAAAACCCGAGTGATAACATTGATGATTTCTGTGATATAGATTCAAAAAGTGCCAAATGGGGTCATTTTTGCTTTTATGATGGGAAGGAAGTGTTATACCACCATTCAGCGAGAGGTAACCACTTGACCCATTGTGTTTGTTTATCAGATACAAAACAACGAAGATATCCTTCCAAACATTTATTTACTATCTCAGTTTGACCATCAATCTCAGTTTGACCATCAGATTGAGGATGATAAGAGGAGCTATGAGCTAATTGAGTACCCAAACAAGAAAATAACTCCGTCCAAAAATTTCCAGTAAAAATGGGATCTCTGTCGCTCACAATAACCCTTGGGTTTCCATGTAACTTTTGAATTGTGTCCATAAATGTAGTAGCAACTGTACTTGCTTTAAATGGATGAGATAATGCACAAAAGTGTGCATACTTGGTAAGTCTATCAACTACCACCATGATGACACTCTTTCCTTCGGACTTAGGTAAACCTGTGATAAAATCCATTAAAATCTCCTCCCAACGTTGACTTGGAATGGATAAAGGTTGTAGAAGTCCCGGGGTCTTAATTGTTTCCACTTTATTCTGCTGGCAAACCAAACATTCCGCCACAAACTTTTGAATATCAGATTTAGGGCCATCCCAAAAAAATTATTTCTTCACCCTGTGGTAAGTTTTTAAAAATCCTGAGTGTCCTCCTAAAGGAGAAGTGTGCAATTCCAGAAGAATCTTTTGTTTTAGTTGAGAATTCTTACAAATATATAAGCGATCTTTGTACCATAAGGAATCATTTTTCCAACTAAATGTATCAGATGTACTAGGATCTTGCTGCAACTTTTGAATGAGTGTCCATACATCTTTTTCCTTCTTCCATTCATCTCTTTCTTCGGTTATCCAATCTGGTTGGATAATAGAAATAGCACAAAGCAATGCTTCCACCTCTTCATTCTTTCTTGAGAGTGCATCTGCAACAACATTAAGCTTTCCTTTTTTGTAGATTATTTCAAAGTCATAACCCAACAACTTTGTGACCCATTTTTGCTGCTCTTCTGATGATAGTCTTTGTTCCAAAAAGTGTTTAAGACTATCATGATCAGTTTTTACCTTGAAGTGTCTTCCCATTAGGTAAGTTCGCCATTTCTTTAGTGCATGTAGTATTGCAAACATTTCCTTCTCATAAATAGGTTTCTGTAAATACTTTCCTTTGATTGGACGACTTTCAAAAGCAATGGGTCTTCCTTCCTGCATTAAAACTGCACCAATTCCATTTCCTGAGGCATCACATTCCACAATAAATATTTTTGTGAAGTCTGGTGTAGCTAAGACCGGTGCTAGGCACATTGCCTCTTTAAGATGTTCAAAGGCCTTAGTTGCTTCAGGAGTCCATGAAAATGCATCTTTCTTCAATAATTTTGTTAGAGGTGTTGCTATTCTCCCATAATTTTTAACAAACTTGCGATAATACCCTGTTAACCCGAGAAATCCTCGCAACTGCTTTATGGTTGTGGGGACTTTCCATTCCTTAATGGCTTTAATTTTGTTAGGGTCTACCTTAACACCCTCGTGAGATACAATATGACCTATATATTCCACCTCTTGTACTCCAAAGAAACATTTGGATGTTTTTGCATATAATTGTTTCTCCTACAATAGTTTGAGCACCCTGTCAACATGTTCAACATGATCCTTCCAAGACCTGCTGTAGATTAGTATATCATCAAAAAATACTAGCACAAATTTTCTAAGGAAGGGTTTGAAAATGTAATTCATCAACCCTTGAAATGTAGAAGGTGCATTGGTAAGTCCAAAAGGCATGACCAAAAATTCATAATGACCCTCATGAGTTCGAAATGCTGTTTTTGGAATATCTTCAGTCTTCATTCTAATTTGATGATATCCTGAATGAAGATACAACTTGGTAAAATAAATTGCTCCATGTAATTCATCCAATAATTCATCAATCACAGGAATGGGAAATTTGTCTTTAATGGTGAGCTTATTGAGCTCCCTATAATCCGGACACATTCGCCATGATCCATCCTTCTTGTGTACCAATACTACAGGAGCAGAGAAAGAAATTTGACTGGGTTGAATTATACCCGCCTCTAACATTTCTGCAATCATACGTTCAATTTCGCTCTTTTGGAAGTAAGGATATCTATAAGGCCTGATGTTTGGAGGAACACTTCCTGGAATCAAAGGAATATCATGATCATGATCACGAATAGGTGGGAGTCCTTTGGGAGTTTCAAACACCTTGGAATGATTTTCCAAGACATTTTGGAGATCTGGAGAAATATATTATTTTGATGTTGGAACTTATAGTGAGCATAATTGTGAAATTACACCTCTTTGTTCTTTCTTCAGATTATTTGTCATGACATTAGAGCTTATTGTCTTTCCTGGCTTCCCTGTGATACCCTGTAATTCGATTTCCTTTCCTTCCGAAAAAAATTTCAAGAAAATTTCCTCAGAATTAAAAGCTGTTGTAATATCCCAAAATAGGAATTTCTACAATAATAAGAATATCTTAAGATATTCTAAAGTTGGAGCTACAACAATACATGAGCACAAATAAAGTACTGTAGAAAATTGTCTCATAAAATTTGTTTTAAACACCCTTTCATCACATTATGAACATATCATCAAAAGTATGCCTTTATACACTGTATCTTAGTGGGAAAAAGCAGCAAAATACACCCCTAAAACGTTATTCCCATGTGACTACTTGATAAAAAGGGGAAATAATGGTTTGATCCCTTAGAATATGGATTAAGGACCTTACATACAAATGGGGATCAGAAAGAAATCCCTTTTGATAAGTTAAACAGGTCTCCCGGCCTTACAGTGACTTAGAAAACACCCAAATCCCATGACTTTGATTATGCAGAAAAGACTGAAGCATGTACAACATTATTTCATGAGTTTTTCTAAAAAATTACAATATAAAATCATATATATAGAGATTTATGGCACAATATGCTAAGAAAACAGAGATTTGGCATCCTTATTGCATTATAGAGGTAACCCGACAAGGGTTTCTTGAGACACATGTACAAAAAGAGCAGATCTGATTTATTCAGATAAAAAATAACGTAGTCTCACTGAATTTTATAGGCACATGGCTGAATAATGTATAAGAGGGATAATAATCCCATGTTCTAGCTTTCCGGGAGAAGGGTTGGCCCTTTCCCTAGGAAACTAGCTTAGAAACAAGGCCTAAAACCCTGTTGCATCAACTCTCTGGAAAAGGACATAGTTCTTGCAAGGGACTGCATTGTAGGAGAGAAGAGGTGCTTTGGCCAAGTGCCAAGATATGAAATGAGCTCGGGAAACTCCTTTTCTAATCTCTCAAGAGAAGGAAGGCACCCTCTACTGAGAAAAATACCCGGGAGTGGAATGGTCAATCTTCCACTACAACACCCTGCAACACAATATTACACTACTACATAAATAACGCTGTGACTAAATATTTCTTCTTGGCCTCAAGCTTGGATGTGGAAAAAATCAGTACAATACTCTCCAAAGAGGCCTCTCAAGGGAAGAGGTGGGATTCCTGCTCGGGAACACCCGGTGCTAAACAGCACTGCAACCCCGCTAAATAGCAAGAGGAAGCCAAAAGTCTAAGCATACAAAATAACAATATATCATAACATGTGTTAGGTCTCCATAGTTTGCAATATTGGCAAGTACAAATGCTGCAGAGTGTACATGAAAACCACTTTGGAATCTGAGGACCTAGCCATCCTAGATTCAGAGAGGGATCTCTCTATATATGTGTTCGAAGATATGATGTTTAAGGTTTCACTATGATTTTAGGCTAGTTATGAAGAACAAGGTTCTTTGTTTTGTTTTGGTTGGGAAGGATAACATGAAGATGAAGGAAGCCCATATGAAGGGTGAAGGTGTAAGTAAATGAAGGAATGTTTCAGCTAATAAGATAAGTAAGGGACAACATTAATCCATTAGGCTATGGAGTCATAAGAGGGTTTAATTGAACAAAAAGGTTCAAGAGTGGTCCATGGGGAAAGTCATCTATGTCAAAGGATCTCTTTTAAGTTGATTTTATGGAATGAAACACTAATAAATGGAGTGAGGGAAATAAAAAATATGAGGGAACAAAGAAGAGCCTAAGATCAGGTAAGTACATTGAAACTAGCCTGCTTTCAACATACTCTTAAGGGAAACTTTTCAAAGAAATTTTTGGAGATAACCAGAGGACAGGGCTAACCATAAACTTCTCTAGCTTAGCTTTAATTTGCGGACTTCTCAAGAACATTTAAAGACAAATTCTCAAGTTGTACTTAGGAAATATGGGCCTACCAACACTTCACTGGTTATACTCTATTGAATTACCTTCAAATTAACAATCAATAGAAAACATAAAGGATAAAGATTTATCAGTGAGATTCAGGGTACTTCAGGAGTAAGTCCTAATCTATATTTGCTATTATTTATCAGAGAATAATGGACAAAATGAAAACATAAAGAAAAAATACAATTACAGTAAGAAACACATCACCATTGACATAGACCAGGATCCCATAAATCAACTATTTGTATTTGATGTTCAAACCGGTTACAATCTTTAAGTCCAGTGGGTCTTTACAGCTACAAACTTCTCATCTCAGCTTATGTGTCTTCAGTTACAAAACAGAGCTACAACAGCTTCAAAGCTATTTACATACAATAGATATCCAGAGACCAACTTCTAAACTGTCTTCTACAGAAGTATTAATAAAAGAATGAGGAGGTGGAGTGTAAGAATGGTTCATCTGTTCAATTAAAGCAGTGTTGGGAATTCTCAGCCTTTGAAGGGCCAAATGGAGAAGGAATGACATGAATTAACTCTGCTAATTGACTATTACATTAAATTTCATCAACTTCAATCACCTTTTTTGACTTTGGGTGTTTTTGGTACGTTGGCAGTTAACGCTGAGTTGTCTTTAGAAATATCTCTGATTGTGTAATTAATATGCACTCTTTTTTTGGTGAATTCAACTTGCAGGTGGCATTCTGAGGAGTAATAACCTTAATGATGTGGCATTTTGGGAGCTTTCTTTACTGATACATCTCTTTAACTCTTTAATCATTGATATTAATTTTTTAATTTGTGCTTTAAGTCTTTTTACGATCATATTCAGGCCTTTGACGTTTTTGCTGACTGGATTAACCTTTAATCCCCTGTTTTAACTGTGCTTTTGACTATTAATCCTTTATCGTTATCTTCTTTGTTATGAACAAGTATCTGGGCACGCTGAGTGTTTCCATTTTTTTTATCAGTTTTAAAGGAGTTCTGATAAACACCCATAAACCCCATAAACCTCCTTTTACACTTTAAGCCCCAAGGATATTCATCTCGGAGGGTTTCCACTACTGAGCTAGCTGTGGAGGACTTTTCAATGCTTAAGTTGCCTTTTAAACACCTGCAACATAAACAAACAATTAAATAAAACCATGCGTTTTAATGGCTGACTACTTTAGAGGCTTCGTGAAGGGCGAAAAGAGCTGTGAGGAGGGGAAAATGTAGGCAGAGGAGGTTCTGCAGGAAAAACCTGCGAAAATAGGTCTAAATTTTAATATTGGAGCGAAAATGGGAAAAGGTGGTTTTCGAAAAAACAAGAATGGTTATCGTGTTGATTTCGGGTGGTAATTAGTTTAAACCCAATTGAACGCAATTACACACACTATAGGACACATGTCTATTTAGAAAACCGTCAGTATTGCGTGATTTCAGAGTGTTAAACTTCGGGTGCGAAAATTGCGTGATATAGATCGTGGACCGTTGGATGAGGGGGATGAGATCCAACGGTGCGGATCGGGCACGATGAAAGAGTTGCTTGGGCATAAATGAAAGTGGAAGCCAGGTGGCAGTGTTCGATAGGGCGGGCACTGTATGTGGTGGATGGTAGGCCCCAGTGGAATTTGGTTGTCGGGTTAGACAAGAATCGTCAGATTAAATGGATCGACGGAGGAGATTAGTGCGAAGGGTGGATGGATAAACCAAAAATGTAAGGGGTGAGGGTTAATGATTACCATCAGATCATAGAGATCTACATCTTGGATCTCATCGGGGTATCGTTATCGGAGAGGGCAAGTTTGAAAAGGAACAAGAGTTCTATATGGAAAAGCCGATGTGATGGTAGCTTAGGAATAAGCGCAGGGGCATGGTCCCATGGGAGGACAAGTGACTAGGGGCCAGGGTAGGGGCACTTATCGCATCGGCAGGGGGGGAAAAGCGATGCGATAAAATGATAGCACCAATGCGGTAAAACAATTGAGATGCGATGAGTGCAAGAGCCCGGTTGCGGGGCTTGGTCTTATGGAAAAGAGAGGCCGGGGGCTAAGCCAAAAGGGCTAAAGCCTGTTTGTTAATAAAAGGGAGCTTTTTAGACCAAAATACTGTCTTCATGGGTTTATTGAGGTTACGATAGGAAAAAATAGGACAATTTAAACCATAAAACAAGATTTCATGGTTCAAAAAGGGATTTCGAAGGCTTTTGAGGGGAATGAAAGGGAAAAAAAAAAGGAGAAGAGGAGCCTTTTCAGAGGAAAATAGAGGGTAAAAAGGGCCATAATGAGTGTATGAAATGATGAAAAGGGATTGTTTTGGGAAAAAGTTTTGAATGGAACAACAAGCTTAACTTGGTGGATTTTTGAAGGTAACAACTTTATTTTGAAGGGAAACAACACTGTTAGGGAACAATAGACTTCAAGAATGAGTAATTTTCCATGAAAAATGATCTCTTGAAGGCTTAAGACCTGTTTTAGCCATTATTTTCTTATGAAAAAATTTACTGATGGCTAACAACATGAATGGAAAAGGATTCCATCCTCTCCATATATAGCAAGTGAACCTCTTCACATTGGGTCCCATCCACATTTGCCTCCAAGCTCATGCAAGTTGTCCTCCACCAAATCTGTGCAGTTTATCAAGGAGATGCAATGTATCTAGACAGTGTATGTTGATTTGGTCAAAGATTACTGAATCAACATGATATCCTCCTTGTTCACACCTAAATGTACTCCTTCCATCTGCTTATTCTTCCTCTTTCACATGAAAAATGATATTCTTTCTGTTAATGGGCCTCCCTACCCATTTATTCATTTATCTAAAGATAAAACCAACTATAACATTCCATTTAGATGAGGTCTAAATTTTTGGAATATTACAGTCCCCCCCCCTCCAAAATGTTGCTTTTCCTTAAGAAACTTCAAAGGTAGAGAAAAATTCCCCCCTCCCTCTTCTTGTGGCCTCCTCATCAATAGATCCCACCATAGCTTAGCAACAAATATGTCCTCCACTGATTCCTCCCAAGTGTGTAAAACATGAGAAAGTGGAAGGTGCAAGTGGAAATACCCTCGTTGTCCAATGGCCTCCTCAAGGTAGAAGTGATGAACAACATGGGGAATATTATTCCCAATGAGTGATTCCATCACCCATGCTATCATCCAAATGAAATGATCCATTCTAGGTAGCTCATCAAAACAATCATCAACCCCCTGTTTGTGCAATGTAGTGGGGCTGCATGGAGAGATTAGTTTTCCTTCCTTCATTTGTTTCTCTCTCCATTTATGATAAGTGTGGGGTTATTTATGTGTTTGGGTTGAAACAATATGGCCTTCAAAAATGGTCCAAGCTACCCCATCATCTAATCCCGCCACGAGGTGCCTCCTCCAAGCACTCAAGTTCTTCAAATGGCTCACTCCATATGAAGAAAAGAGTTGTGATGTGAAAATGATGGTTTGCCCATTGCTCCTCCTAAAAAATACAAAATTAATATTAGGGAGAATCATACTCCCAATGGGAATCTCCATATCATATCCCACTCTCCAAAAACATCTTCCCATGAACATAGAAATATCAACAATACATGGAAGCAAAAATAATTGAAAACAAGTTGTCACATGACAACCAGAAAGTGGATCATAGTTCGACATATGGAACCAGCGCAGTGCATCCTTTTCCTGCATCAAATCAAACAATAACAAGTGCTTTTCCAGCCACTTGTTTTCTGCCAAAATCATTTTACAATATAGCAACATGAAAGTACAAAGTGGTGTCAATGGTGCACACCAAAAATCATGTGGCTTCCCCCACAAACCACCAATGAGATAGCCAATCTCAATGCTACAAATGGATTCAAGTACATCATCATACAATATGCAAGAAGGAATAATCCTCCTTGGTAAAATATTTTTCTCATATAAAGAAAATAAGTACAAAACATAAAGTGAAATTGTACATCCTCCATCATGTACTTGAGATCTTGAGCTGAAATGGCTCAACCAGAAATTTTCCCTCACCTCCAAAGAGTAGGGAAGTGGTTGTGACTGTTATAGCATCATTTTTCACCCTCATGTGAATATTATTGTCTCTTTGGCCCTAGGCACCCTTTCCTTCTAGACTTGAACACATTCGTAAAAAACATTGTTAAAATTCCCATACGGGGTTATGCCTAGAATTTTCCGCGTATATACGCGAGTCCGTTCATACTTTTTTGCGTATGGAATTTAAATCATTAAAGAAATATATAAATTCCTTATTTTCATCGTAGGGTGATGGTTATTCCCATAATTCAACCAGCCCAGCCTGTGGCCCAATTGTTTCCAACTACTAAAACTACTTTGAGGGAGTATAAAAGCCCCTCATGTGTATGGCCTAAGGGAGAGAGAAAATTATAGATATTATACTCTGTTGGATCCCTATTTCAAGTCTGATGTTCTTGTGCCTCCTGCACTTCCCAAGTATATTTAGGAAACCATTGTTTCCTTGAAGATGATCATCATATTATATGACATATCGTGTGTACACATCTTGGGAGAATCCTAGCGAGGTGAGGGCTGGACAGATCTAGAGGACGGTCTACTCGAAGGTCGTGGAAGGATTCAAGTGATCTCTCCACTTTCTATTCTTGTACATTCCATTTATAATAAGAAGTACCATCTTGTTCCTGAATATTCACGTGTCTATATATGTGTAAATATTTTTAGTTAAACATTCAGTATTGCTTATATAATATTATATATGGATTATACTGACATTTGGGAACAATATATGTTGTACAACTAGTGTTTTGTGTTCATTATTTCTTGATTTTCAGGTTACGAAGCACGAGGAGTTTCTTGGGGTTTGAACCCTGTGGGATCTACAAAAAACGTAGGACTTTCGGGTAAAAACTGTAATTGATTAAATCTAGTTTTCAGCATTAAATATAGGTTAAGTGAGTCCTTCTTGAATGGTATGCCCCTCATCTGTGAAGGTTTCCAACCCAAAAACCTTTAGGGAGTTATTTCCTGAAACATAAATGGAAAATTTGCTGGGGATCACACTCTTGTGATTTCCATTTGGGTTGTTTCATCTATCTTGAAGGTTTCCAACAGTTTTAATCATTTTTTCCAGTTCGGTAAATCTTTTTTCAGTCAGACTGAAGACCTGGTCTCTTGATCAGGGCTTGACCTTTTTTATTTTTTCCTATTTACCTTTCCATACGTGGTTTCTTTTTTGCACAGTCATATATATGCTATTTTTTCTAAATGTACCCGTGTATACATGAGTTTCCTTTACAACAGTCGTGTATGCACGCTAGTTGTAAAACTATTAAAGTGCGTATGTTTGGGTAAATTTTGAAATTTTCGGTTTTAAGCTTTTTTGGTCTCGTCTGCCTATGGAGACTTGACCCTATGATATCTTTGAAGTATCTAGACTATGTTTAAAGTGGTGTTATACTTGTTTCTCTCTTAATTTTCTGAAGACCGGATCATTTGGTGAAATCTTCGTTTATTGTGCTTGTGATTCTAGCTTGAGCACCAAGATCTTTTTCTGAAGATTCTTGGTTGTTCTAACTATTCATGACAGAGATATTTTGCTCATTTTCTCTTTCCTAACTTTATGGGTTGCTTTGCATCTTGATTTTTGCCTCTTTTTGCATTTGGTTTTCTTGATTTTCATTGACTAGGTCTTGTTGCAATTTTCGAAGAGCCTCTTTTGATTCTTTGGAGTTTGAGTTTGTCGCAAGTTTATGCTATTGTACTGAGTTGATTTGTTGAGTTTCTTGTCTTCCTCTTGCTCATAAAATTCCCGCTACAAGAGTAAAACAATTGGCTTAGAGAATCTTGTTGAATTTTTTCTTGAGATTCGAAGTTGGTTCGGCTCAGTAATTTGATAGTTTCTTAGTTTTTTGAAGTCTCTTTTCTTCATAAAATTCAATAGCCAATTTTTTTTTTTTTCTTTTCATTTCTTCTATTTTGGTTTATGGTTTCTTTTCATATTTTTGAAGCCTTTTTGAAGTCTTTATTCTTCAGTTCTTGACTTGATTAGGAAGGAAGTCTTCTTTTGATTTCATTCTGTTACATTAAGTCTGATTTTTGGCTTTTTTTTGAGCTTCTGATTTGGAGTTAGATTGATGAACTGCCAAAAAATGATTGAACCTTGGTATCATTAGAGATTTCTCTTTGATTTATTAGGTCTTGCATATTAGAATTTACATGCCATTAGTAATTTTCATTAGGTGCCCATAATCATTTTAGTCTTTTTTCGTAATTTTTTGTGTGTGAAGTTTGATTACCTGAAAAGAAAAGTAAAATATATAGTCTCGTAGAACCTGTGTAGAAATCACTCTTCATCAAAAGGCAATCAATGCATTTGCATATAGTTTGGTTTTCATTGGTTTCTTGTTGCATCATACAAACATCATTGGTTTCACTTCCATATGCCCTTGACATAAAATAACAACTAATTAAAATAAGCGATATAAATTAAAAAAAACTAGCAATTTTTGTTTTAAGTGTCATACATCAACTAGCTAGGTTGTAGGGCCTTGGATTAGGTGAGTGGAGAGTTAACTCTCCAAGGGCACTCAGATTTTGAAACATAGAAGTTTATTAATGAGCGAAATCCAACACTGTTAGGTGGACCGGGAAAGCTCTCTTCCAGAGAGTCAAGCGCGAGGGAAAGTCAAGGTAGAGAAGAGAGATACCCCCTCTCTGATTTGTTAAATCTTGACCTAAGACCGTTCTTTCCAGCTTTTGATACGGATTGGTGTCCTTAGTTGCCCATCATAGGTATCACACAGGTGACTATGGGGGGGAATACCCGTGGTACCTAAGGCAGACCTTGTATCACTTTCAGCAGTACTTCTGGAGGGTGCCCTTGCGAAGCTTGGGTACTTGCACGAGAAAATTCTATTGTTAGGAGGTCAGCGTAACTACCTCTGTTACCTTCGCTAGTGGATCTGGGTCGTCATTTCCCTAGATTTCTTTTGGGAGGTCATATTTTTCACTTTCCTATATTTTGGTGTTCGTTCCTAATCACCCGGAGTGGAAATACTTGAAGGTTGTTTGCTTGGTTGTATCTTAGGGACTTTGTAGTGAGTTCTCTATAGTGCTAGATTTCTTAGCTTTATAATTTTTTGAGTCTAATCAATCTTTTAAAGTGGCTGACCGATCGATTCATTGATCAAGATGGCTTTGTGGGTCATCTCCTACGAGTGTCGAGCCTTCTTCAAGAAGGCGTAGGAGCAATTCAGAAGGTGGTTATCAACTGGTGTTATCTGATGCAGTGGAGAGAGATCCTCCATTAAGGCTCAAAGTTTCTATAACTGGTCTTGGTGTTGGTGTTAGTACTAAGACGAGTACTCCACCCACCTTGAGAGTTTTATTTCCAGAAGTAGAAGTAGAGGAAGTACCTCAATCTCCTGAATCACTTATGTTTCCTCTTTCTTATAATTCTCCATTTATCATCGAGTACATCAGACCTGAGTCTGAGAGACACGAGATTCCTTATCCATCACATTCTTACCTTTCGATGGCCACGACTAGGAACATAGCTTCAACTGTGAGTGCTGCAGGTATTCAGACTCCTCCTAAAGTTGAGGGAGGAGGCATTATTACTATATCTTCGATTGCTTCTAGTGCTGTTGTGTTTGGTTCTGGATATACCCAAGCATAGGCTTCTCAATCTAGTCCCTTTTGTCTTGGAATGTCTGTTAATGGAATTCCTCCATTTTCCTTTTCTACTGTTGCAACTGCGTCTGCACCCATGTCCTCTATGGCTAGCAAATCGGCTTCTTTTCAAGGGTTCCCCTTTGGAAGTGGACATATTCCTCACTCAAATCCTTCCTTAGGATCTTTTCATTTTACTTCCCAGACTTAGAATTTTAGTCCATGGTCTGGAGGTCAAAGTTCTACTACCTTCATGGGGTGGAACCCTATCTTTATGGCAATAGGGGCAGGGAATCAGTTTCTCGCTGGTCACCAAGAGAATGTTCCTTTCTCTTCATCTAGTGCTTATCAGGATTCTTCTCCCTTTTCAAATGCTTGGAACACTTATCAGGGGGTTTCTTATTCATTCACTACTTCAGTGGGGGGAACTGGTCGAGTTAATAGTAACTCTATGATGGGAGGGGGTCCTTCTCCGAATGCTGGGTCACAAGGGTTTTCCTATGGCCCAAATTTTTCTACGAACTCTTTCTGGCAACCTGGTGCCTCATCAAATCCAGGGTATTATTTACAGAATGTGGGAAATTCATCCTATCAAGGATGGAATTCTCAGGCTCCTCCTAGTTTACCATTTCTGGGAACGTTAAATTTGCCAGATTTTTCGAAATTGACGAATGATCCAATCTGCTATAGTCCAGGGTGGCCTCCGGTCCCTACCAAACTACCTTCAAACATTCCAAAATTTGAAGGAAAGAATGGAGAGGATCCGACTGATCACATCACCACTTTTCATCTTTGGTGTTCATCAAACTCCCTGATTCATGATTTGATTAGGTTGAGATTATTGCAGCGCACCTTGATGGGAAATGCAGCTAAGTGGTATATTGAGTTACCTGGGGGAAATTTTTCCACTATTGGAGATCTGGCTATTGTTGGGTGCTAAAAGATGCCTTTTAAAACTTTTATTTATCCCACATTAATTATCAACCCAGGAAAGTCCTCTTATTTCAAGAGTGTACACAATATGTGCACGCTATAATCCCAGAGAGTAATGTTTCTTAAATGTAGTATAGGTCTTTCAAATAAAGAGTAAATGGATGCTTTTAATAAATCCCACTTGCAACTAAAGGAAACTCAATGCTCTAAAACTAAATCATTCATTCAGAAAAGTAACAGCAATTATCAGTCGAGGATACAGTAGCAATAACTCATTCCTCTTTTAACTAATTTAAAATAATCAAGCATAAATAAGATCCTCAATTTGAGAGCTTTGACAACAATAGCCAATGTTCTTTACACTTGTTGATCTTTCACACAACACACTAAAAAAACTAATTGGAAATGATAACTGAATTAAATTAATAATGCTGCTAATGGAAATGGAATAAACACACTCACTGCAATAATATTCTAAAGAAAAACCAAATACTTGCAAGGAAAGAGATGAACAATGAAGCTTATTTAGTAGTAATGAATAGAAAAGCTATTTAATAGAAATGAACAACAAAATCCGAAATGAACAGCGAAGCTTTATACTTGAAATGAATAGCATAACAATATAAGCTGCAAAAGATAGCAATATTGTTATGGTGGAAGGGAATGGAAACTCGGTTCAATCACAACTTATGCAATAAAATGACTTCATAAAATATTGAAATAGTAAACTATAAAACAAGGGACTGTGAAGTAATTAAGACAGAACCAATATCACTTCTGAGAATCCAATAGCAATAATTAGACTCTTACGGAAGATCTAAGTAATGCAATATGTTGTCTCAAATAACCCACACTGTAACAAATAAGATTCAGATCACACGATAATGAAATAACTCATAAACATAACGCGTAATACATAAATACAATAAGATGATAAACAAATAATGAAATGAACTCACAGTAACAGGCATTTATCAAATCTATCACACTCTACAAGAATCAGAAATATAACACAGAGGAGCAGTTCATGCTGCCAAGGGTCAAGCCCTTAACCACTAGCAGGTACTGCTTGTTGGAAATACTGAGAGGGGGGGGGGTGAATCAGTATTCCTTTCAATTAGAGAATTAGTCAATATTCAATTATTATCAGTGTTTTTACAATGATAGAAGAAAACAAGAGGAACAAAAATGCACACATTTTTTAAGGTGGAAACCCACTTCGGGACAAAAACCACCTAATGCTTTTTTAATAATTATTTAATATTCAACTCCAATTGAAAATAAAGCTCCAACTTCCTCGAATCTAGAAAAGCATTCTTCTCCAGCTCCCATTGGATGGACGCTCCAATGTCTGAGATTCTTTAGTAGTCAACTTAATGGATGCCCCAACACCCAATGAGCTACAACTCACCCTAGCACCACCCTACCACCCTATAGAAGAATAAAAGAAGAATGGCCTCTCATACCAGGGAAAATGGTCCACTTTACAATGATATAGAATGATGTAGAAGAAGAAGATATACTAGACCATAGCCCCAACTTTGACACAACCACCTAATGATGATCCTAGACCTCCCAACACTACCTCTTCAACCCTTGGCAGATAGATACTAGTACAATTTGTACAATAATGTATTTACAATGATACCTTTACAATGATTGTATGCAGTGCTGCCCACTTGAAGACTTCATATGATGAACTTCTTGCTGCTGTTATGCACCTTGGTTGCTGCTCTTGTCATGCTACCATCTGCTGCACCTTGCTTTGCTTTTCTGCCGTAGAAAGTCTGGTCCTTTGCAACCCTTGACAACACATGATCTAGATTTTTCTTGCCTTCTAGGAGCTCGATGTTGAACCAGTGTATCTGCATTATTTCAAGATCCTCAATATAAATTTGGTTCTTCATCTTCTAAAGTCTTCACCAATGCCACCAGTTCTACTTCAATTTGGATTAAAGAACTAATGTTAGTATGAATTCTTTGTCGAAGCGTACGAAAAAGAACCACTTTAGCTACGCATAACTAATAGCCCTAACAACAATAATGGCTGCAAAACATCTTCAGATCCGCAATTAGTAGTTAAAGTGCTGCAACAAACAGATCTATAAATGGAAAGATATTAAGCAGTAAAGTAAAGAGTTTGCTCCATGCATCCAACAGACAAGACAAGAACACCATTTTTGAATGAATTTTTATATTACAGGGCACCTGGGAGGAAACAAGAAGGTGTATCCAGATCTCCTCAATGGGATGGGTTCTTTGTAGTCCTCAGCACTTCAGATCTAAGCTTTCTCTTTCTTGTAGATGTAGAAAACCCAATGTAGAAGGTAGAGCTCAATGGGAGCAACAATGGCAGAAAATGAGACCGAGTGTATAGATCCAGAGTGATCTAGTATGCAACAAAAGGTGAAGAATGATGGGGGAAAACCCTCCTATTTATAACAAAATATTGGGTCCTTCTAGATCTTGGTGCATGGTTAAAATAATGTTAATCACATCTAGATCCACCTCTATGGAATATTTTATTATTATTTGTTGGAGGGAAAGGGTGTTTGACTTGGGTCAAATCCCTTGATTAGTGAAAAATAAATAAATAAATGATTTATTTATCTTTTTAAGGAAGTGGTTGGGATATAACCAAATAAATAATGATTTATTTGATTAATGGTGGGTGATTTGGTCATATTTAACAAGGAATATTATCTAAATAAGATTTAAATAATTATTCCTAGAAAATAATAAGATAACTATGGGTTTATCTCATTAATTTCTTTGTTTTTGGGTTAAACATGACTCGGAATAATAATTAAATTATGGTTTAATTAATTATTCCTTTTGGGGTTTCCTAATTAACATAGTGAAAGCAGTTTTACTTGGGGTAAAACTGGTCTTACATGGTGTACTTGGGTCCATCTAATGATGAAGAGTTAGATGACCAAAAATGGTGTAACACCCAATCTCTCACAATGCCCTAATTATGGACTGCTTCAGCAGGGTGAACTTGTATGACACACCACGTCTCACTGTTTTTTCATTTGTTTCTGAAATTGATAGAGTGAAAATTAAAGACTGTGAAATATCCATCACTTTTTACGACATTCCAATTCGATACTTAGAGAGAGAGTTATGACGAATTTACCAAGGTCACGTCTTTGAGATGAATTTCAGGAGCCTGCAAAAACCCTGATTTACACAGATCATATCTCTAAAAATATTGTGCATATTGATCTAAAATTTTTACTGTAGCTTCCTCAGGATTTCAGCTTCCCCTCATAAAAATTTCATCTTCTAAACCTTCGTAGAAAAAAATTTAGAGTGAAAATTCCAAGATGACCTATTTTAGATGGCCGAATCCCTTGCATAAAAAGGAAATGAAAATCACAATTTATATGAATGCTTAAGTTGAGAGGGGCTTCAACAAGTGAACGTGGGAGGGATTTTAGGAGCATAAAAAATATTAATTATTACTTTTCAATGACCCATGCCCCAACCCCATGGGGTTTTAGCCCACTAACTGGGGGTACAAACTTCAAACATGAATATCTCTCAAACCGTGAAGAATTACATGGCGTGCCATATATCAACGGAAAAATATCGATAAGTAGAAACCATAAAAAGAATTATTGACCTATAATATATTAATTTGGTAGGTCAAAATTCCCATGCAATATTGGGTTAGCCCCTGGTGTCAGCTGTGTTAGGGTCCTGATTTGGCTGCTGATTGGGTGCTCAATGACAGCAGTAACATCAAACCAATCTTTGGAGCCCAAGGACCTAGCCTTCCTGGACTCAGAGAGGGCTCTTTCTATATCTGTAAGGGATATCTGTGTGTTTTGCTTATTGTGTTCTGATTTTAGGCTAGTTATGAAGTAGGTTTTTTGGCTTTGGTTTTTAGGTTGTGAGGGATGAAACTGATCAAAGATATAAGATAGGTAAAAAGATGTCAGATCAACTGGGCTATGGGGTCGAAGAGGTCAAGAAAGCTATCAGATGGTGATACAAGGCTGTTGAAGGGCTGATTTGATTCGAGGTAGAAAGGATCTTTGGGAAAAATGGAGTAAAATGGACATCAAGTTTGTGAACAACAAAGGATTTCAAGCATAACTAGTTTAATAGCTGACATAAACATGGTAGGGAAAACCATTAATCATGAGAAATGTAACTATAAGCTAATCAATACATAGAAATAAACATTCAAGCCATGCATAGAGATATATAACTCTCTAAATTTGGGAAATGGCTATCAAACTTTGGGGAAATACACTTAAGATAGACAAACAACTCAAATCACTATGTCAGAATGCCTAAACACAGTACTTCAAGTTATTGGGCACTTTGAAAACAAGATTGCATAGTCTTAGGCAAAGGGCAAGATCGGAACAAGACCTCCTTGGTTCAAAAAATGACAATCTAATCAGTCAAAGAGAAATTTCATGGATGGAGCTATGGCTAGCCATGAGTAAGCAGGGCGTACCGTAAATCATACTTAGCATGCATAAAACCATGAATGAAACAAGCAACAATATCCTTAAGTTATTAAAGAGCAATCAAGAATTATTTAATGTGACTAAGAATGAAGAAAACATGGAAGCTATGAAGAAATAGGAAATTTGAGGTGCCTCCAAGGGCATGTCTCAAATTTGTTCTCTATTGTCCTATAACAAGCAAGAACATGGATTTATTAATGAAAAATAGGAAACAAAACAAAGAGAGAGACACTATACCATTCTACCAAGTCATGGAATCCAACAACAATCCTCTTTCATCATCCAAGAACATCCAAGAGACTATCCAAAAGCATGAGACAAGTATTTCTTCCAAAGATTATATGACCATATATTGCTTCTATTCATCAAGTTTAGCCTTGTTTACAATGAAAGCCTTTGGAATATATAGGCCAAAGTGAGGAAAACCTCTTAGTTCAACTTGAAATCTCATTGGCCTATCCAAAATATCTTATTTTGTCCTTGAGGCTTTGCAAAGCCCAAGGCACAAAATATCTCATAAAATATCTAAAAAATGCTAAAAGAGGGAAATAAATTGACTTTTTATAACTTCTCATGTACAAAAATAGCTAAACGCACATGAGGAAAAAGCAGTTTTGAAAGGTTCAATTTTTACAAAAATACTCAAAATATACATCAGCAAAAGGTCCCCTGACTTGCCGACAACTTTTGGAAGCCTTCCCGATGTTGAAATGAGGCTCATGATAGCTCGTTGGAAAGCTCTAAGTGTCTAATTTCCGAAAATATTTAGTTAGCTCCCAACTGACCAGTGGAAGTCCTCCAAAAATAGGTCTGTGTGTAGAAACCCAAAAAATAAGCCTTGCTGATAGACCGGGCAGAGTGTAGAAAAAGCGAGCATTTTTTTGCCATTTAGGGGGAGAAAATGATCTTCAAATGTCCTAAAATTCACTGAGTATGCACTCATGAAATTATGGCATTTAATGATACCATTATCATCCTTTGATGATGCCCCAAACTGAAATGGTGATGCCCATGAGTTTTGGCCAAAAACCCAAAAAGGACAAAAAACCAAAATATGTCAAATTTCGCCCAAACTTGGTGAGCATGACCCTCAAGGGTTTTCAGCAACATGTTGTGAAGCAGAGGCCAAGATTTGGAGTCTTGAGGTGCCTTTCCTCAATTTTTGTGCTAGGCACTTCCCTTTGGCCTCCTTGAGTTTTTCTTGAGTAGCCTTCAACTTCCGCCGGGCAAACTGATTTAACTTTTTATAATGCCCCGTCATTCTCCTTTGAAGGTCCAAGTCCCTGTTTGCCTTCTCCAATTTCTTCTCCAAGTGGTCATTGACTCTCTCAAGCCATGCCTCCCTATTGTTCTCTATCTCTTGTTCGAACAATGCAGTGAGAGGGGTAGATTGGAGAAGGGCATTTTCCTCTTCCTTTTGCTTCTCAAGGGCCTTTTTTAGCCCCATGGTTCTTGGCCTCTTTCGCCTAGGCTGATCTTCGCCTTCACTTTCATCGAACTCACCCATGAGTTCTTCCAACCTCACTTGTGCTTTGGAGGCCTCCTTCTTGTATTTGATTGCCCGTGTTTCATAAACAGCCATATGGACACTCATCTGCTTGTTTTGGATTTGCAAAAATTGATTGAAATTCCTAGCTCTATGAAGATCATCCTTCAAGGCATCAATTTGGCTTTCTCTATGGATCAAGAGATTTTCTAGGATCTGGGCTTCATTATCACTATCATCGCTTTGGATTTGGATGATGTCAAATTCCTTTTCCGGTTCATGACTGCTTTCTTCCTTGCCCTTCCCTTTGCCTTGGGTGGCTCTTCTAGTACTCTTCCTCTTAGGAAATTCGACCATGGGCTTCTTTGGAAATTTTCCCTTACTTCGGATGGCCCTTGTCACATTTGGAGTGACAACTCTGGGCACTCTTTTCTTTGTTGTCTGGGGCTTGGCCACTTTCGGAGAAGAGAGCATGGCCCCTTGCCTCAGAGAGGCAGCTAGCACATGCTCCATGGGCTCTTTACCCTTGTCACTTTTCCCTTCATTTTTGCCAATGCCTTAACTCTCTTCAAGGATGACTAGGCTGCCTTTTTGCACCTCCCTTTGAGGGTTGTCCTCCTCACTTCTTTGCAACTTTTTATCCTACTACCCCTTTTCTTCTTGAGTCTGTTGTTCCTCTTGAAGAGGTTGTTGTTCTTCACCCTGAGGCTACCTCTGCTCATGCTGCTATAGTTGCTGTGTGTCATCTTTTGACTACCCCTGTTCATCACTTTCATACCCTTGTTCAACATCTTCATGCTACTCTTGTTCCTCCTCACTGTGATGTTGTTTTTCAATCTCCTTTGCCTATTGTGTGTCATCATAAGGCTGCTCACCCTCATCATAAGTCTATTGTGTGTCATCAAAAGTCTGCTCACCCTCACTGTGATGATGTTGTTCAGCACTTTCTTCTTCATCCCCTTGATGCTGCTCATCATCACTTTCCTCTTCCTTCTCATGTCCTTCGTCCTCCTCATGGTCACTTTCTTCTCCTTCTTTACGCTCCTTGGTTTGTTCTGTGGTAAACTTGAGCTTTTTTGGAATAGGTCTCCTAGAAGAAGGTAAGGGATGATGAGTAGGAGGTGTGGGGGATTTATGGACTGGAGGGACAGTGGAGAAATCCGGATGAGTGATGAAATTATCCCAAGAGACCTCTCTCTTTTCAAGCTGATGAAGAATGATGATTTTGATGAGAGAGTGATGGAAGAGACAGGCTATTTGTTGTGAAGGAGGCTTCTTCTGAAGAGTGGAGGCCATTTTCTCAATGCTTTTGTGTAAGAAGAAAGGAAGATTTAGCAGCTTGGTCCTTGTGAAATGCATGAGCAGTCGAATGTGATAAGCATAGATTCGGGAGAATCTTCCCTCACAAGTGAAGTATTTCATGATGATCTTCATGAGGGGGCGTAACTGGCTAAAATATATGAGAAAGGGAAAATAGAAGGACATGACTCTCTGTGCTCAGGCTTTAGAAAGGGCTTGTAATCTTCTGAGTCCAAATGGCTTTGTTTAAACCACTTTTCCCCAATATAGGGGATTTTAGTGGCCTTGGAGATGGATCTTGGAGAGAATTTGAAGTCAAGCCCTGCGAGCTAGAAATGCTTGTCTTGAAACCTCAAAGCAAAAAGGTGTGTCAAAGGAGAAAATCTCTTCACCTCTTGCACTCTTTGAAAAAAATCTAAACACCCCACCTCATGGAAATTGAATAAAACTGATGGGTGGGCATTCACTTCTTCAGTGGAAATAGGCTCAAATCTCTTATGAATTCCACTCCTACTATCCTGCCTGGGAGGCATCTTGTTCTGGATGCTCTCTGCAAAACCAAACTGCCTCAAATGGTTTTATGAAATGTTCTCTCAAACACAACTCTATCTTCTTTTTCAACCATTGTTTGATCAAGGAAAATTTGCCTCAAATGCTATGTGAAATGTTTCTTTGATATCAGGTCTTTGCTCCTTCCAACTCACTGCTTTTTTCCCTTTGTATTCCAATCAACAAATAATTTTAATAACAAGCACACAGTCAACTAAAATGTAAACACAGTCAAGTGATTTTCGGTGTTTGGGTAAGATCACAGAGCTCTTGGTGTTTTGGGTGTAAGCAAGGCAGCCTAGTATTTAGATAGAGGAAAAATACTGCTTCCTAATCAAAATAATTCCTTTGTACTTCACTATTTGACATTCATAGGCAGATAAAAACCTCTATACTGAGTTTGAAAGGTTTTTTTCTTACCACACTTGTTTTATGGGACAAATGAGGCATTAATTGTTTCACTTCTTTCAATAATCCTATGCTTCCATTGCAAACACTACTTTCACCTCCTAACAATGTTTTCCACCATATACTGGGCTGACAGAGGTTAAATTCGTCCTAATGCAGTTAGGATACCCTTAACAATTGACAAAAACTATAAAACAGTGTTTATTCTATCTTGCAGGCAATGTGATGTTTTTAGCACTGTTTTTAGGGTGGTTTAGGCTTTTTGAAGCTGAATAAAGCCTCCACCAGTCTCCCACTGTAACAATTTTCTTCAAAATAATTACTCAACACCCCTTGATTTACACCACAAATTTCACTGTTTCAAACACCATCTAGCATCTCGAACATAGTAAATAGGTAAATGAAAATACCTTTGAAAATGGAGGCAGCCCTTTGGTTGAGGAAATTAGCAGTTTCAAGACATGCTGGAGGCGCTTTGAGTGTCAAAACATGTGCGGCACACTTAACTGTGAAGGCACCGCGCAGTAGAAAAAGAGTCAGGTCAACGACGGGCAGTCGTGACTGGAACCTACAGGCACACCGCACACCGCTACAGGCGCGTCACGCAACAGTGTAACCATTTGGTAAAATTTCGCCTGAACACGCCGCGTGTTTCTATAGGCGCGTCGTGTAGTCTCCAAGCCCAAAAACTCTGTGAATTTGCCTGAACACTTCTTCTTTGGTCTCGTAAACAACAAGAGCAGTGTTGCTTTTTGTTTTGAGAATTTTAAAAGGGCTTGCAATGGTCCCTTTATCCTCCTTTGAACGTGAACAAGTTAATGCCTCTTTGTGATTACTTTTGTGAGGGTTTGTTTTGTAAGTCCACTTTTTGAAAAGAAGGTGTTGGTTGTGAAATAAAAAGGAACCCCAATCTTATCATTCGTGTTTTTTCAACATAAAACAAACCCAAACACGACCCGGCCTTTTTGAAAAACTGTGGGTGAGGCCTAGTTGTATTCAGCTAGGCTTTATCACCATCTGTCCATAAAAAAGGGAACTTCTTTCAAAAAACTTTCCTTTACTCAAAATGTAATAGCAGGGTATATTTGACCTCTTTTTATAAGGAGCAGGCCTTCATTTATAGCAGTGGCATGCTTTAATGGGTTTTAATGTGGTTCCAGAACCTAGAACACATGCCATAATACTTCTTGCATATTTATGAACATATTTGTTTAATTGCAATACCTCTTTGGGAAGACTGAGCTCAAATTGCCTTTTGTCCACTATGATGTGTAATTGAAAGGAAATTTTTCATGAACATGAAGAAAATTACCCTTTGAAAAATAATCATCACCCTTTGACCTGTGTCTAACCCAGCTGATTTCAACTACTTTTCAACTCTGTTTTGTTTAAAGGAACAGAGACTAAATGTCAAGCCTGTTTATCAAGGAGATGGGTTTTGTAAATTTTTAAGGAAATCACACCCCTCAGCAAATTTTGTACATTTCTTGGCTCCAGATTGTCTTTGAAAGCAAACTCTGATAGGAGATAAGTCAGCTTCTTTGATAGTTATAGTACTCATGCTTTCCCTTTGTTTTTGACATGCTTGCTCTATTCAGAATATTTCAACTATCTCCTACTGCTCTTACCATTTGTCTCTCAATCAGTGAAAACCCTAAAATCAATCACTGCTCTGGCCCTCTACTTATACATGAAGGAGGCCTATTTTGACAAATTCTTGATTTCCTTCCAACCTCTGTCTCAATCAAAAGAAGAATGTTTGATGAACATACTGATAGTGGTTTCCCTTATACATGATGACAGAAGTTAGTTTGAGCCCAAGACTGTTTGACTATTTTGGCCATCTGCTTAATAATATTTCTTCATTGATGATCAACCACATTAACTTCATATTGTAACTCAATAACAATGAAGCTTATGCAAACAATCTTTGAAAAGCACCACTGCTTTGCCTCTACCTTTAACAACATTTTATGCAGAGACCCTCAGTTGCTGTCTCACTGTACCCAAAAAAGTTTCCTTACAGTCTTTGTAATTCTAAAAATCCAACTTTATCCTTGGCCCTCTGCTTATAGATGAAGGAGGCACTCTTAGTCTTCAACCCTCTACTTATAAAATGAAGGAGTTTTTTTCCTCAGACCCTCTGCTTATAGATGAAGGAGGTTTTTTTCAGTCTTGCCATCTCATCAGCTTTTAACAGTCTTATTTTTCTTTTCACTGTCTTTTCATGCTTGAGCCAATGAAGAATGAAAAATTGATAATAGTTAATATGAGCACTTCTTTAAGACATGTAATTCTGCTTTTCAAATGTCTCTGTGCTTCTTTAGGCATCATAAACATTTTGGCTAGTATTTTCAAAGCGTTTCTTGTCATTCATAATTTACTAACCTTTGATTGTGATCGCAGGAGATTAATGAAACAAATCTCTGCCCTGTAGCTGCATTCCAGGCTCAAAATCACATGAGAAGCAACTATCTTCTCATGTGGAAAAAAATAATGTCTTTTGGGAATGCTGGTATACTTTTGTTCTTGAAAGATCCATTTAAAGCACTGTAAAACCACCTAAAATTAGTTTGACCTATGGTACATGTATTGCTGAGACTTGAGGGTTTATTAGTGGCGCGACCTAGGGTTGTAACCAACTTTATTTTCAGAATGGGAATGGTCTGTTATGACTGGTCTGTAGCAGATAGAGGTTCTTTGGCTTTAGGATAGTTTTCCAAGGTAGAAATGCCTAAAGTGCCACTACCTAACTTAGGGGAGACTTCTTTGGATAGATTTGGATTTTTTTCTTTGGAGTTGATGGAAAAGCTAGTATGGCTGAGGCTAGATAGGGCTTGATAATGAGGTTTCATCTCGTCATGGGCGGACTGAAAGGTAAGAGGGAAAAAAATTTTATGGGTGTTTTCCAGCTGGAAAATTTGACAATTTTTTAGATCAGCTACTAGAAAACTTGGCTGTTACAACTAGTCATCACCAACAAGTGAAAAATATTGATGACTAATAGTGGCTCCATTTGGGAAGGGCAGCTCCTTTTCAGGAGGTGTCCAAAATCTCAGATCTTTGGCTCATGAAGACCAGTGCCTTATCCATTGGCGCAAATTTCATTCTTCCTTGATGCTATTTCTGAAAATTTATAGCATGATTAGCATCAATGATATTTCTACCTACCCCACTATCTATCCTAACATTTTTTCTTCTTTTGGGTGCATTTGGACTAGCAACCCTTTGATAATATATATATATATATATATATATTTTTGAAAAATGAACCTATCTAGTTCTACACTTATATCTGTTGGGAGTTTAGATTAAGCTGATGAACTCCTTCATTACTCTACCTATGCTAGATCAAATATCAAGGTTAAGCTGTTTGACAGGATTTTTTTCTCTAATCTAAAACATGAAATTTAAAATGATCAAATCAGGGTTAGACAGTCTGATTTGTCGTGTACTTGCGACATGAAGGACAAGTTGCACACAAATATTATTTTGCAAAAAATGAAATCCAGAAAAAATGGGGCTAGGATGCACAATTTTTTTTTCATCCCCGCTTTCCTCTTTGGTTCTGTTTTGAGCATGTGGAACCAGTATCTTTTCCTAATCTACTCTCTTTGATAAGTCAAGCTTACACAATGTTGACCATCTTTTCCACTCACTAACTTATCAGAAAATAAATTTAACACATGTTCAACTATGATTAGGCTAGATAAGTGAACAAGACATTTGAGCACTAGTAGCGGCATTTAGACTTGCGCGCTTTTTGAATGACTATTTTTTGAACATGGGGCCTTTTTTCTATTTTCAAACCACCCTCTTTTCTATTTTTCTATTGTTTTTTTACTTTTCTGCTTTTTATCTATTTTTCAAACCATGGTATATACAATGGTTGAAAATGTGTTAAAATTGGAGCTCTTGACAAAAATAATGCTTTAATGTCATGCCATTCACAAGACCTCCAAAAGTTTCAGTCCCATCAAGTTCTTGTAGGAAAAAGACATTGTTTCCACTGACTGAGCTGATGATGAAAGGCCCTTTCCATAAATTTTCAAACTTGCCATGTTTACTTTTATCTTCTCTTCTAGAATCCCATTTTAACACTTTGTCCCCAATCTGAAAATCATTTCCCTTGGTCCTTCTGTCAAAAATCTATTTTATTTTGTCCTGCACTAACTGAGCCTTTTGGTAAACTTCTTCTCTTGTTTGCTGTAAATGGATAGTCTGATTAACCCTCCTTTTCATGTCATTTTATTCTATTTGAACTTCTTGTAATAGCTTCATTACTAGAACCCCTAAAGATGTTGGTAAAATGGCATCTATGCCATAAAATAGTTGGTAAGGAGACATACCTATGGATTTTTTGGTGGTTAGTCTATCAGCCCATAGTGCGTGTACGAGTTTTCCATGCCATGCCTTTTGTTTTGTTCAAGAATTTTTTTTATGATGTTGACTAGGCTTTTGTTAGAGGACTTGGCTAAACCATTACCTTGAGGGTAATAAACTGTGGAATGTCCTAACGAAATGTGATATTCGTAACAGAAGTCAACCATTCTTTTGGAGGAGAAGGCAACGACGTTATCTGTAATGATCTTTCTAGGACAACCAAATCTAGATAGGATATTGGTTTCCTGGAACTTGATGATGACTGAATCGGTGGCGTTCCTGGAAGGTATGGATTCTATCCATTTAGTAAAGTAATCGGTGGATGTAAGGATCCACTTATGTTGAGCGGATGAGGAAGGGTGAATTTCCCTAATAAAATCTAGACCCCATTGGTGGAAGGGTCCTTTGACTATGATGGGATGTAAGGGAAAAGGTAAAAGATTTTTCTTGCCATAAAAAATTTGACACTTATGGAATGTCATAACTAGTTTGTGAGTGTCAGGGAATAAGGTAGGCCAATAATAACCAGCTTAAGGATTTTGTTTGCTGTAGTTCTCCAGTAGAGATGGCCTCCACATTCTCCTTCATGCATTTCGTGCATAATTTTCTCTGCATCAGACTCAAGCAAACATTTAAGTAGCATATCGGTAGGATTTTTCCAATATAGAAGAACATCTATAATGAAAAACTTTAAAGAATTTTGTTTAAGAAATCTTGCTTTTGTCTTTGATAAAGTTGGAGGAGCATTTAGATAAAATAATACATAAAGAATATCTTCATACCAAGGTGAATTTAAAAACACGTGTTCAACATGAGGGGCCGTGCATTCTTCCTGTTCTTCTAAGGCATCAACAAAATTTATATCTAAAGCTTGGAAGTTGGTTTCAGCCATTAGTCTTGCAAGTCCTTGTCCTTTAACTAGTTTGGTAGGTCAGATTTCTAAGTCATATTATAAGATGATAGCGATCCATTTTCCCCTTTTTCCATCAGGATCTTGGTTTAATATGTCTTTGATGACGGTATTAGGGAGAAAAGTGATGACATGAGAGTGCAAGATGTAAACTCAGAAATATTTCAGTGCTTTTACCAATGCGAATGCCTATTTTTCCATGATGTTATATTTCAAGGGAGAATCTCTTAGGGATTTGCTAAAAAAGGCAATGGGTTGCCCTTCCCCTGTTGCATTTTTTTGCAACAACACAGTAGATATTGTGTGTTCAGAGGCAAATGAAAAAATGTAAAAATATTTGGTGAAATCAGGACTTATCAATACTGGTGTTTCAGTTAGGGCCTTTTTAACTAGTTCAAAATATTTTTTGGCTTCTGTAGTCCATTTAACCCCGACCTCTTTCTTCAACATATTTGTGATATATCTCAGGAGTTTGGAAAGGTTTGGGATGAATCTTCTCAAGAAATTTATGTTTCTGATAAAGGATTGTAGCTCCTTTATGTTTATGGGGTGACTTATTTGTAATATGCCTTCGATTCTCTGGGGGTCTATTTTTATTCCCTCTTCCGAAATAATGTGACCTAGGAGTTTTCCTTCTTCTAGACCGAAGAGTGTTTTCTTGGGGTTTAGGGATAAACCATATTTTCTACATTTGTTAAAAACCTTTCTTAAGTGTACCAGGTGTTCTTCATATGATTTGGAATATACTGTAATATCGTCAAGATATATGACTATGAAATAACCTATGTCTTCTGAGAAGGCTATGTCCATGGATCTTTGGAATGTGGCACCGGCATTCATCAATCCAAAAGGCATTTTAACGTACATAAAAGTGCCCCAAGGTGTGGTGAAAGTTGTTTTGTGTTGATCAGTGGGGTAAACCAGCACTTGGTTATAACCAGAAAAACCATCAAGTAATGAGATCCTTTTAGCACCTACTACCTTTTGAAGTATGTGGTCCATTTTGGGCAAAGGATAGTTGTCCTTTAAACAGGCTCTATTTAGGTTTCGGAAATCGATACAGAGTCTGATTTCTCTGGTCTTTTTCCTAACTGATACTAGATTTGAGACCCACTGAGAATACTGGAGGGACACTATTATCCCAGCATCATACATCTTTTTGATTTCCTTTTCAACCAAAGGTAGTAACACTGGGTTTATCCTTCTTAACTTTTGTTTGAAATGCTTCTGGTTTTCTTTGAGGGGGATCTTATGTTGAATGATGCTTGTGTCGTATGATTTCAAATATTGGTATCCCCATGCGAACACATCTTTAAATTCTTTAAACAACTTGATGTACTTATGTTTTATGTGAGGCGGAAGGGTTTTGGATAGTTTGATCTTTCTAGGTTCTTCTGAGCTTCCTATGTTATATTCTTCTATGTCGATCTCAGTAGATTCCATTTTTGGCTTTTTGGCCACATCGTTAAAATCAAACAATTCCTCTAAAGGCGCAAGCCCTCTGGGTATGGTGTCATTTTCACAATGTAAGACTTCGAGTTCTCTTTGGTCAATGTCCTCTCCTATCTTAGTTCCATATGAATGGTCTACCAGGTTTAGATTTATCCAAGAAGGTGGATTTGGCTCTTGGTCTTGATTTTGGCCAGATTTCTTTTCTTCATTTTCCAAGTCTGTTTTGGTTACTTAAAATTCATTCCTAGATTGTAAGAAATCATCAATTTGATCATCATCTTTGAATATTTTCCAATGGTCAATATTATCTGGTACTGTAGGGCGATGTTTGACCTGAGTACTATATTGCTCACTTAAACATGGTATTTGGCCATTGCTTGCAGCAAAGGCGAGCTCATTTGCTAGGCTATTTTGAATCCTAGGAATATAAGTGAGTTCATACTTCTCGAAAGTTTTGAGGATGTCTAAAGTCACATTCCTGTATTCTCTTAGTCTTGGGTTATTTTGTTGAATATTCACCTTTGATTTGCATGATTACAAGTTCTGAATCTCCCTGGGCTGATACTTTCTTGGCGCCTAAGTCCTTAAGTATGTGCAGACCAATGAGAAGGGCCTCATATTCCGCAATGTTATTAGTACATTGGAATTGTAATCTGAAAGAATGACCTTCATTAGTATTGTGTATCCAGATGCCGGCCCTCGAACCAGTTTTGCCACAAGAACCGTCAAAGCTTATACTCCAAAGAGCTTCCTTTTCATACATGATACTAAGCTATTTTTCAGGTTTCTTGGAGCTTTGGTCATTAGTCTCTACATCCAGTAATGGGACATGTGTTTCTGATGGTTTGAAAACCTCTTCATTTTCTATTATCTGCTTGTTTATATCACTTTCATTGTATAAGATAAAAGAATCTAAATTGGAATGAATGGAATAAATGGGAGTATTGTTTGGCTTATCCCGGTTGCTAACCATGTATTTCATGTGAGTCTCTCGGTATAATATCCTAGTCTGGTTGAAAACTGGGATGGTAGCGAATGACATATCCATTTGAAGGTTACCTTGTATTTTGGCAGCCCATGCCCTTGATAGTAGCATTCCATACTTAGGAGGGATATCGACCACTACTATGTCCATGACTAGGTTTTTCGCTGGTAGTTGTGTTAAAGCAAAACCCAGGTTCTTTATTAGACCTAAACATTTGACCTGACTTGAGTCAAAGGAGTACAAGTTTTTGTAAGGTTGAGTTACCTCTAGTCCTAGGTTTTCCATGATTGCTTTAGGCATGAGGTTATGGAAGGCACCAGAATCTAACATGGCATTATGTAATATCTTGTCTCGTATGTTCAAACTCACATAGAAAGGAGAAACAGTTCCTTCTTGGTATTCACCTTCTATTTTGGGGTCGAATAAGAGCTCGGGTTAGTCATCAGTTAGATTTAAAGCATCTGCCTCATTTCCTATATCAAAAACTTTGAAGATTTGAGATCTATACCTATATACAGTTATTAGCTCAGTAAGGGGTATGGTAATTTTTATTTTGGAAATTTCCCCTTCGAAACTAAAAGGAATTTGTAGTTTGGACAGATTTGTTTCAGCTTTTTCGGACATGACTTTTTCTATGTTCTTAATTTGCTGACTCTGGTTCGGGACCTTATTTGACACAGTTGCCTCGGGAGTCTTTGTGGAGGTACTAAGAGTATCTGAGCCAAGACTTGTTTGAATAGCTTTATCTTTGTTTTGGTCAATTTTCTTGAACACAATTTTGTTGCTATCCATGGCTTTTTTAAGGATGGTATCAGAGGTTTTAGCAGTGTCGGGGCTACCCTTCTTGGAGTTGTCTTGGTTTTTTCTGCTTCTAAGGTTATACTGCCTGTGATCTTCTATAATGGCATTCTGAAAATCTATGGCATGATCTTGGGGATCTTCATAGTTGGTTTCTTCCTGATTCGGAGAGAAAAAATCTTGCTCTTCTGGTGTGAGGTAGACCTCACTCTCGTTATCAGAACCTATGAGGTTCAAATGATTTTCATCTATGGGTTCAATATACCTATCAACTTCATCAACATAATTCTCGCTAAAGGATGGTCTGATTTGCTGATCTTTTCCTCTTGGTTTATTTTGAGACTAGTCTTTTCTAAAGCTTTGGTTCCAGTTTTGAGGGTTTGGTTGGTTGTCCTTAAGAGGTGCTTTTTCACTCATTTTTTCCCACATATTTTTTCATGGATTTGACCAGGCCATCTATTATAGGATCTGAGGAAAAAATCGAGGGGGTAAATTCGTCATGGTAGGTGACTCCCTTTTCTGCTATTATCCTAACTCTCTTTTTGGCTAAGTTGGCTTCTGCATTTATAGCCACTTTTTGCATTTCTTCTAGGGTAGGGGGGTCCTTGTCTCTTAGCTGATAAGTCATGTCTGGGTCAAAAACCTCGAAGAATTTTTCCAAGGCTGGACCAAGTGGGGGTTTGAAGTGAGGTGGGAGGGCGTTATACACATTGTTGAACCTTGTGCAGTATCCCTGGACACTTTCCCCATTTTCCCGTTTTAGATTGTTATATTCTGATAGGATTTGAATGGGGTTCTTTCTGACTTCCCACTTGTTTATGAAGGTTTGGTAGAGTTCTGGGAGATTGTGGACGTTGTTTTGAGTTAAGCTCTTAAACCATTTTTTGGGTTCTCCGCCCAGGCTTTGGGCAAACATCTTCATTCTGATGGTCTCATCTTCTATTTCCATGTATTCAAAGGCATCGTTGATCCTATCTACATGCTGTTGAGCTGTGGTAGTCTCATCTCTGGTAAAGTGTGGGATTTTGGTTTGATAGTCATTTTGTAAGGGAGCCAAAGGCTGTGGCAACACCAAGGGTGCATACCAAGCTGTCATGACGGGAGCTAATGGATGATGTACAAAATGAGGGCTTGTGGGATGAGATGAGGTGGTTCGAACAGTAGTGGTTTGGATAGGTGTGGCGGATGTACTTGGACTAGTGATCTGATTTTGAGAAGATCTGGGATGGTAGGAGCCAAAGTGATGGAGAAGCTGAAATTCGGGAGGTGTGGTAGGTGAGGCTTCCCTACTAGGACTTTGTGGCAGATCTAGGGGCTCAAGATCATCAAAGTCTATCTTACTTTGTGACTTGCTTCTAAAAAGGGTTTTTGCTAATTTTAAGTCAAAGGGGGAATCCTGCAAGGCAGTGAGATGTTTAGGTACTGATCTTGCTTTACGGATGGACCTATCGGTAGCTAAATTGCCAGTTTCGAAAGCTTGCCACAGAATCTTCTTTGGGTCATCTACTATGATAGGGGGATTTGGGTCTGGATGAGATCTGGTGTTGATTATTCATGAAGCCAGATTTTGGGTCTAGAGGTTAGAGAGGATGGTATTTGTGATTGCTTTGAATGGATGGCCTCTCTGGGATTTTACTAATGTGAAGGATGGTCAAAACAAAAAGGATGGACTAGTGGAGTCGCCAGGTGGATTTCTATGAGAACTATGGTCCACCACCAACACTATCAAATATTCTTTGGGAAAAATTTTTATAGCAAACTTTGAGATGGAAACTTGCAAAGAAGAGTGATTCACTTGGTTTCAACAGTTTGCTAGGCTGTATGGACAAGCTAATGGTTCTCTTAGAAAGAAAGCTTCTACTTATCTCCTATGTTTAGGTGAGGTTTTTTGAATCTCTGAGTTATACTTAGTTTGTCACTGATTACAGGGTTTCCACCCTAAGTTTAAGTTTTTGGAAGGATGAGTTAGCAAAATGGTATGGTTTATGAATTTTTTGGTCTTTTATGGAGCTTTTAGGCATACTAGAGGCTAGTGGAGTCGCCACGTGGAACTTGGTTGTTTTTGTAAAGACGTAGCTATGGTCCACCACCAGTAACTAGGGAAAAACCAATCTGGGAATGTTTTGGGGGTTTTTCTAATTTTTTATGTGCAACCTATGGTTTATTAAAGTATTCTAAACCTGTTTAATCACTTTGCTAGGGTGGCAATAACAAAAATATTTAACTCTAAATGGTTTTATGGGCTGCTTGCCTGTTTAAGTTTTGAAGACTAATGAATCTACAAGAGTTTGCTAGATTGTTGTGTACTCAGAGTCCCACCGTGATCGCCATTATGTTAGTGAGCAGTGGGATAAGTCAATCAGATAGTATTCTTAAGGTTGCTGGAATGTTTATGGAATCTAAGTTTGTATATCACTTAGAGTCCCACTGTGATAGCCATTATGTTAGTGTCGCGATGATGTGGCACAATTGGATAGTAGCCTAGAGTCTAGTAAAGTAGTAAGGCCTACTGGAGTCTAGTGGAGTCGCCAGGTGGATTTTTAGTTGTTTTGAGGTATATGTGTATGGTCCACCACCAATACTGACAAAAACCAATCTAAGGGATTTTTTTGGGGTTTTTCTGAGTTTTTATGTAGTCCTAAGGTTTTTAAGAGTGTCCTATAGCTCAGTCATCATTTTTCTCGGATGGTGAGACAACCAGATTCTACTCTTCTAAGTTTGACTGAGATTTTGAGAGTTCCTAAGGGATACCTAGGATGTTTTGACTCAATGTCCCACAGTGATTTCCATTATGTTAGTGAGCGGTGGGATAAGTCATCTAGATAGTATTCTCAAAGGTCTCTAAAGGTTTAGGGAAGCTAAGTTTGTTTATCACTCAGAGTCCCACCCTGATCGCCATTATGTTAGGGTCCTGTGATTTGGCTGATTGGAAAGCCAAATGACAGTGTAACATCAAACCAATCTTTGGAGCCCAAGGACCTAGCCTTCCTGGACTCAGAGAGGGCTCTCTCTATTTTTTTAAGGGATATCTGTGTGTTTGCTTATTATGTTCAGATTTTAGGCTAGTTATGAAGTAGGTTTTTTGGTTTTGGTTTTTAAGTTGTGAGGGATGAAACTTATCAAAGATATAAGATACGTAAAAAGATGTCAGATCAAATGGGCTATGGGGTCGAAGAGGTCAAGAAAGCTATCAGATGGTGATACAAGGTTGTTGAAGGGCCGATTTGATTCGAGGTAGAAAGGATCTTTGGGCAAAATGGAGTAAGATGGACATCAAGTTTGTGAACAAAAAAGGTTTTCAAGCATAACTAGTTTAATAGCTGACATAAACATGGTAGGGCAAACCATTAATAATGAGAAATGTAACCATAACCTAATAAATACATAGAAATAAACATTCAAGCCATGCATAGAGATATATAACTCTCTAACTTTGGGAAATGGCTATCAGACTTTGGGGAAATACACTTAAGACAGAAAAACAACTCAAATCACTATGTCAGAACGCCTAAACATAGTACTTCAAGTTATTGGGCACTTTGAAAACAAGATTGCATAGTCTTAGGCAAAGGGCAAGATCATAACAAGACCTCCTTGGTTCAACAAATGACAATCTAATCAGTCAAAGAGAAATTTCATGGATGTATCTATGGCTAGCCATGAGTAAGCAGGGAATACCATAAATCATACTTAGCATGCATAAAACCATGAATGAAACAAGAAAAAATATCCTTAAGTTATTAAAGAGAAATCAAGAATTCTTTAATGTGACTAAGAATGAAGAAAACATGGAAGCTATGAAGAAACAGGAAATTTGAGGTGCCTCCAAGGGCATGTCTCAAATTTGTTCTCTACTGTCCTATAGCAAGCAAGAACATGGATTTATGAATGAAAACTAGGAAACAAAACAAAGAGAGAGACACTATACCATTCTACCAAGTTATGGAATCCAACAACAATCCTCTTTCATCATCCAAGAACATCCAAGAGACTATCCAAAAGCATGAGACAAGTATTTCTTCCAAAGCTTATATGACCATATATTGCTTCTATTCATCAAGTTCAACCTCTGTTTACAATGAAAGCCTTTAGAATATATAGGCCAAAGTGAAGAAAACCTCTTAGTTCAACTTGTAATTTCATTGGCCTATCCAAAATATCTTATTTTTTCCTTGAGGCTTTGCAAAGACCAAGGCACAAAATATCTCATAAAATATCTAAAAAATGATAAAAAAGGGAAATAAATTGACTTTTCATAACTTCTCATGCACAAAAATAGCTAAACGCACATGAGGAAAAAGCAGTTTTGAAAGGTTCAATTTTTACAAAAATACTCAAAAAATACATCAGCAAAAGGTCCCCTGACTTGTCGGCAACTTTTGGAAGCCTTCCCGATGTCGAATTTTTGCTCATGATAGCTCGTTGGAAAGCTCTGAGTGTCTACTTTCTGAAAATGTTTATTTTTCTCCAAAATAACCACTGGAAGTCCTCCAAAAATAGGCCTGTGTGTAAAAACCCAAAAAATAAGCCTTGCTGATAGACCGGGTAGAGTGTATAAAAAACGAGCATTTTTTGCCATTTAGGGGGAGAAAATGATCTTCAATTGTCCTGAAAATCGCTGAGTATGTGCCCCTGAAAATATGGCATCCAATGACACCATTCTCATCCTTTGATGATGCCCCAAACTGAAATGGCGATGCCCATGGTTTTTGGCCAAAAACCCAAAAATGACAAAAAACCAAAATATGTCGAATTTCACCCAAAATTGGTGAGCATGACCCTCAATGGTTTTCAGCAACATGTTGTGAAGAAAAGGCCAAGATTTGAAGTCTTGAGGTGTCTTTCCTCAATTTTTGTGCCGGGCGCTTCCCTTTGGCTTCCTTGAGTTTTTCTTAAGCAACCTTCAACTTCCGCCGAGCAAACTGATTTAGCTTTTTATAATGCCCCGTCATTCTCCTTTGAAGGTCCAAGTCCCTGTTTTCCTTCTCCAATTTCTTCTCCAAGTGGTCATTGACTCTCTCAAGCCATGCCTCCCTATTTTTCTCTATCTCTTATTCGAACAAGGCAGTGAGAGGGGTAGATTGGAGAAGGGCATTTTCCTCTTCTTTTTGTTTCTCAAGGGCCTTTTTAAGCCCCATGGTTCTTGGCCTCTTTCGCCTAGGCTGATCTTCGCCTTCACTTTCATCAAATTCACCCATGAGTTTTTCCAGCCTCACTTCGGCTTTGGAGGCATCCTTCTTGTATTTGATCGCCCGTGTCTCATAAACAGCCATATGGACACTCATCTGCTTGTTTTGTATTTGCAAAAATTGATTGAAATTCCTAGCTCTATGAAGATTTCCCTATGGATCAAGAGATTTTCTAGGATCTGGGCTTCATTATCACTATCATCGCTTTGGATTTGGATGATTTCAAATTTCTTTTCTGGTTCATGACTACTTTCTTCCTTTCCCTTCCCTTTGCCTTGGGTGGCTCTTCTAGTACTCTTCCTCTTAGGCAATTTGACCATGGGCTTCTTTGGAAATTTTCCCTTACTTCGGAGGGCCCTTGTGACATTTCGAGTGACAACTTTAGGCACTGTTTTCTTTGCTGTTCGGGGCTTGGCCACTTTCGGAGAAGAGATCATGGCCCCTTGCCTCGGAGAGGCAGCTAGCACATGCTCCATGGGCTCTTTACCCTTGTCACTTTGCCCTTCATTTTTGCCAATGTCTTGGCTCTCTTCAAGGATGCCTAGGCTACCTTTTTGCACCTCCCTTTGAGGGCTATCCTCCTCACTGCTTTGCAACTTTTTATCCTGTTGCCCCATTTCTTCTTGATTATGTTGTTCCTCTTGAAGAGGTTGTTGTTCTTCACCTTGAGGCTACCTCTGCTCATGCTGCTGTAGCTGTTGTGTGTCATCTTTTGACTACCCCTGTTCATCACTTTCATACCCTTGTTCAACATCCTCATGCTGCTCCTGTTCCTCCTCACTGTGATGCTGCTGTTCAGTCTCCTTTGGCTGCTGTGTGTCATCATAAGGCTACTCACCCTCATCATAATTCTGTTGTGTGTCATCAAAAGTCTGCTGACCCTCACTGTGATGCTGTTGTTCAGCACTTTCTTCTTCATCCCCTTGTTGCTGCTCATCATCACTTTCCTCTTCCTGCTCATGTCCTTCTTCCTCCTCATGGTCACTTTCTTCTCCTTCTTCAGGCTCCTTGGTTTGTTCGGTGGTAAACTTGAGCTTTTTGGGAATAGGTCTGCTAGAAGAAGGCGAGGCATGATGAGTAAGAGGTGTAGGGGATGTATGGACTAGAGGGACAGTGGAGAAATCCGGATGAGTGATGAAAGTATCCCAAGAGAACTCTCTCTTTTCAAGCTGATGAAGAATGATGATTTTGATGAGAGAGTGATGGAAGAGACAGACTATTTGCTGTGAAGGAGGCTTCTTCTGAACAGTGGAGGCCATTTTCTCAATGATTTTGTGTAAGAAGAAAGGAAGATTTAGCAGCTTGGTCCTTGTGAAATGCATGAGCAGTTGAATGTGATAAGCATAGATTCGGGAGAATCTTCCTCACAAGTGAAGTATTTCATGATGATCTTCATGAGGGGGGTGTAGCTGGCTAAAATATATGAGAAAGGGAAAATAGAAGGACATGACTCTCTGTGCTCAGGCTTTAGAAAGGGCTTGTAATCTTCTGAGTCCAAATGGCTTTGTTTAAACCACTTTTCCCCAATATAGGGGATTTTAGTGGCCTTGGAGATGGATCTTGGAGAGAATTTGAAGTCAAGGCCTGCCAGCTAGAAATGATTGTCTTTAAACCTCAAGGTGCAAAGGTGTGTCCAGGGAGAAAATATCTTCACCTCTTGCACTCTTTGACAAAAATATAAACACCCCACCTCATGGAAATTGAATAAAACTGATGGGTGGGCATTCACTTCTTCAATGGAAATAGGCTCGAATATCTTCTGCAATCCACTCATACTATCCTGCCTGGGAGGCATCTTGTTCTGGATGCTCTCTGCAAAACCAAACTGCCTCAAATGATTTTTTGAAATGTTCTCTCAAACACAACTCTGTCTTCTTTGTCAACCATTGTTTGATCAAGGAAAATTTGCCTCAAATGCTATGTGAAATGTTTCTTTGATATCAGGTCTCTGCTCCTTCCAACTCACTACTTTTTCCCCATTGTATGCCAATCAACAAATAATTTTAATAAAAAGCACACAGTCAACTAAAATGTATACACAGTCAAGTGATTTTCGGTGTTTGGGTAAGATCACAGAGCTCTTGGTGTTTTGGTTGTAAGCAAGGCAACCTAGTATTTAGACAAAGGCAAAATGTTTCCTCCTAATCAAAATACTTCCTTTGTACTTCACTGTTTGACATTCATAGGCAGATAAAAACCTCTATACTGAGTTTGAAAGGTTTTTTTTACCACACTTTTTTTATGGGACAAATGAGGCATTAATTGTTTCATTGTTTCACTTCTTTCAATAATCCTATGCTTCCCTTGCAAACACTGCTTTCACCTCCTAACAATGTTTTCCACCATATACTGGGCTGACAGAGGTTAACTTCATCCTAATGCAGTTAGGATACCCTTAATCAATTGACAAAAACTATAAAACAATGTTTATTCTGTCTTGCAGGCAGTGTGATGTTTTTAGCACTATTTTTAGGGTGGTTTAGGCCTTTTGAAGCTGAATAAACCATCCACCAGTCTCCCACTGTAACAATTTTCTTCAAAATAATTACTCAACACCCCTTGATT
This sequence comes from Pinus albicaulis, assembly GCA_034641835.2. Lineage (NCBI taxonomy): Eukaryota > Viridiplantae > Streptophyta > Pinopsida > Pinales > Pinaceae > Pinus > Pinus albicaulis. The sequence continues at coordinate 8,525 of JAXQQM020083828.1, read as the reverse complement.
TAAACCATGACCTTCATTGTTTCAAACACCATCTAGCAGCTCGAACATAGTAAATAAGTAAATGAAAATACCTTTTAAAATGGATGGCAGCCCTTTGGTTGAGGAAATTAGTAGTTTCAAGACTTGTTGGAGGTGCTTTGAGTATCAGAACATGTGCGGAACGTTTAACTGGGAAGGCGGTCCATGCGGCAGCGTGATAGAAACCGAAGTCGGGTCGACGTCGGGCGATTGTGACCGGTGCCTATAGGTGCCTGTTGTGGCCTCTGAGCGCCGCACAACGATCTAAGCCTTTAGTAGAGTTTGGCTGTGACTTGCGCCGCGCATTTCTACGAGCACACCGCGCAGTCTCAAGCTCGAAAACTCGCTTGGTGAACTGCCCCTTCTTTGGTCATAAACAGCAAGAGAGTGTTTCTTTGTTTTTGAGAATTTTAAAGACTTTGTGGATGCTTTATCCTCCTTTGAATGTGAACAAGTTAATGCCTCTTTGTGATTACTTTTGTGAGGGTTTGTTTTGCAAGTCCACTTTTTGAAAAGAAGGTGTTGGTTGTGAAATAAAAAGGAACCCCAATCTTATCAGTCGTGTTTTTTTAGCATAAAACAAACCCAAACTCGACCCAGCCTTTTTGAAAAACTGTGGGTGAGGCCTAGTTGTATTCACCTAGGCTTTATCATCATTTTCCATCAAAAGGGAACTTCTTTCAAAAATATTTCCTTTACTCAAAATGTAACAGCAAGGTATCTTTTACCTCTTTTTATAAGGAGCAGGCCTTCATTTGTAGCCATGGCATGCTTTAATGGTTTTGAATGTTGTTCCAGAACCTGAAACACATGCCATAATACTTCTTGCATATTTATGAACATATGTGTTTAGTTGCAATGCCTCTTTGGGAAAACTGAGCTCAAAATGCCTTTTGTCCACTATGATGTGTAATTGAAAGGAAATTTTTCATGAACAGGAAGAACAGGACCTTTTGAAAAACAATTATCATTCTTTGGCCTGTGTCCAACCCAGCTGATTTCAACTTCTTTTCAACTCTGTTTTGTTTAAAGGAACAGAGACTAAATTTCGAGCCTGTTTATCAAGGAGATGGGTCTTTGTAACTTTTAAGGAAATTACACCCCTGAGCAAGGTTTTTTCATTTCTTGGCTCCAGACTGTCTTTGAAAGAGATTCATGATAGGAGATAAGTCAGCTTCTCTGATAGTTATAGTACTCATGCTTTCCCTTTGTTTTTGACATCATTTCTCTGCTCAAAAGCCTTCAACTGTCTCCTACTGTTCTTACAATTTGTCTCTCAGTCAGTGAAAAACCCTAAAATCAATCACTGCACTGGCCCTCTGCTTATAGATGAAGGAGGCCTATTTTGACAAATGCCTGGTTTCCTGTCAACCTCTGTCTCAACCAAATGAAGAATGTTTGATGAACATACTGATAGTGGTTTCCCTTATACATGATGGCAGAAGTTATTTTGAGCCCAAGACTATTTGACTCCTTTGGCCATCTGCTTAATAATATTTCTTCATTGATGATCAAACCATTAGCTTCACATTGTAACTCAATAACAATGGAGCTTATGTAACAATTTTTCAAAGCATTACTATTTTGCCTTTGCCTTTAACATCATTTTTACTTCAGAAACTCTCAGTTGTTGTCTCATTGTACCCAAAAAATGTCCTTTAGTCAGTGCAAACTCTTAAAATCAAACTTTATCCATTGGCCCTCTGCTTATAGATGAAGGAGGCGCTCTCAGTCTTCAAACCCTCTGCTTATAGATGAAGGAGGTTTTTCAGTCATTGCATCTCATCAGCTTTTAACAGTGTTATTTTTCCTTTCACTGTCTTTTCATGCTTGAGCCAATGAAGAATGACAAATTGATAATAGTTAAGATGAGCACTTCTCTGAGACATGTAATTCTACTTTTCAAATGTCTCTGTGCTTCTTTAGGCATCATAAGTAGTTTGGCTAGTATTTTCAAAGCGCTTCTTGTCATTCATAATTTACTAACCTTTGACTATGATCGCAGGAGCTTAATGAAAAAAATCTCTGCCCTGTAGCTGCATCCCAGGCTCAACATCGCATGAGAAGCAGTTGTCTTCTCATGTGGAACCAAATACTGTCTTCTGGGAATGCTGGTATACTTCTGTTCTTGAAATATCCATTAAAACACTGTAAAACCACCTAAAATCAATTTGAGCTATGGTACATGTATTGCTAAGACTTGAGGGTTTATTAGTGGCGCAAATTAAGGGTATAACCAACTTTATTTGTAGAATAGGAAGGTCTGTTATGACTGGTCTGTAGCAGATAGAGGTTCTTTGGCTTTTAGGATAATTTTCCAAGGGAGAAATGCCTAAAGCGCCACTACCTAACTTATGGGATACTTCTTTGGAAAAATTTGGATTATTTTCTTTGGAGTTGATGGACAAGCTAGTATGGGCTGTCGTGTCGATGGTTGAGATGCTATGAGGTTTCATCTCATCATGGAAATATATTTGAAAATGGGGGAAAAAAAATTTATGGGTTTTTTCGAGAATTGTAAAATTTAATGATTTTAGATCAAGCACTAGAAAACTTGGCTATTACACCTAGTCATGCCAACAAGTGAAAAATATTGATGACTAACACTTGGGTTGACATCAATGACAACTGCTGATCAACAATCTCCCCCTTTGGCATTGATGGCAACACAAGTACTCCCTGCGATCATGACACCTCTTCCTACAAAATTCTCTCCCCTTTTTACATCAATGGTAAAGGGTAACTCCCCTTGAAACACAACCATCTTGCGGACCTGTACACACCTCCACTCCCCCTGACATACAACCGTCTTACAAACCTGTAATCTAATGAGAACTTGGGAGAATCCCAAGCTTCTGATGAAGATATTCAAATGATTCACGAGGTAAAGGTTTAGTGAAGATATCAACAATTCGTTCTTTTGTACAAACATACTCAAGTTTGATATTCTTTTCAACGACTTGTTCTCTAACAAAATTATATTTGATCAGAATGTGTTTTGTTTTTGAATGCATGATATGATTCTTAGAGATGCTTATGGCACTAGTGTTATCACAAAAGATGCGAATAGGCTCACTGAATTGTACTTGAAGATCTTGCATAGTTTATTTCATCCAAAGGACGTGAGTACAACAAGCTGCCGCTGCAATGTATTCTGCTTCCGCTATAGATAGCGAGATTGAGGTTTGTTTTTTGCTCAACCATGATACAAGACAACCACCTAGATAGAATGCTACTCCACTAGTACTCTTACGATCATCAACGCTTCTTGCCTAATCTGCGTCTGTAAAGGCTTGAATAATGAGATTGTTACCCTTGGGATACCACAATCCATATTCTGTTGTTCCCTTTAGATATCGAAGAATTATTTTGACGACAATAATATGTTATTCTTTTGGTACTGCTTGGAATCTTGCTACTTGTCCAACTGATTGCATAATATCTGGCCGGGAGGTTGTTACATATAGAAGACTACCAATCATATATTTGTACAACCTGTGATCCACATCCTTAGATGAGTCGTCTATGCTCAATTTTCAACCTGTTACCATAGGAGTAAGGACGGGTTTTCAATATTCCATTTTGAATTTCTTGAGTATTTCCTTGATGTACTTGGCTTGAGATATAAATATTCCTTTCTCTTGCTAAGATATTTGAAGCCCTAAGAAGTATGTCATCTCACCAAGTAAAGACATATCGAACTCACTTTCCATATTTGTAGTAAAGTTCTTACTTAGTCAATCATCATTGCTACCAAAGATTATATCATCCACATATACATCAACGATTGTTAAATTATCTTTTTCTATTTGTACATAAATATTGCTATCAGCAGTACCTTTCTTGAACCCTTTTTGACGTAGATATCCATCAAGATGAGCATACCATGCTCTGGGAGCCTGCTTGAGACCATATAAAGCCTTCTTTAACCTAAAAACATAGTCTTATTTTTATGATAGTAGAAAACCTTTGGGTTGTTCGATGTAAACTTATTCTTCTAATTTTCCATTCAGGAATGCTGACTTAACATCCATTTGGTAGAATTTGTTTTTTCTTGAACATGCATAGGTGAGAAATGTCTGGGTGGCTTCCATTCTGGAAACTGGTGCAAATATTTCGTCGAAATCAATTCCTTCCACTTGTGCATAGCCTTTGCAAACCAATCTTGCTTTGTTTCTGGTAACCTATCCATCTTCATTCAATTTTTTCCTGAACACCCATTTATTCCCAATGAAATTTTTATCTTTTGGTCGTGGAACTAATTCCCAGGTGTTATTATTATCGATTTGATCCAATTATTCATTCATGGCTACTACCTAATGTTCATTTTGGCTAGCTTCCTCAAAACTACTAGGCTCAAAGGTTGCTAGAAAAGCAATGTGATCTTGTTGTGATGAACTGAGCTATTGAACTTCATTTATGTCACCAATGATTTGATTTGATGGATGGTTCTTTTGAATCCATTATTTTATTCTCTTTGGAGGAGCTTCTTATTGTTGTTCAGGTATATCTTGAAGATCATTATTTACTTCTTCTTGGTTGATAGTTGCTTCCTATTCTAGAATTTTCTCTGTGTTTTTTCAGCCTCTATCTCAAGTTTCAAAGATTCTAGATCCTCATCATTATTCGTTAGAACACCATCCTTGTCAAATATAACATTTATGCTCTCCACTATCTATTTTCGTCTTAGATTATAGCATTTATAGGCCGTTCTTTTGCGTGAGTAACCAACAAAGATACCTTCATCAACACATGATTCAAACTTACCCAACTTTTGATATTCTATTTTGATACAACATTTTCTTCCAAAGATTCTGAAATATTTTACATTAGTTGGCTTTCCTTTCCATAATTCATATGGGGTCTTGTTGCAATTATTTTTTAGAAGGATTCGGTTGATAATGAAGATTGTCATATCAATTTCTTGAACCCATAATTTTTCATCCAATTTTAAGTCCTTCAACATTCTTCTACCCATTTCCTGTATGGTTTTATGGTTACATTTCTTTCTTAGGGCAACTCCATTTCTTTGGGGTTTTTGTGTTGTTGAAAATTTCCTTTTTATTCCATTTTCGTCACAGTATTGCTGAAATAATTTGATGAATTCTCCACCATTATACGATCTTAAACACTTTATTTCCAAATCGGTTTAATTTTCAAACCAACTCCTTGTAGATCTTAAAGCACTCAAATGCTTTAGATTTTTTCTTTAGGAAACTGACGGTTGTCATCCTAGTATAGTCATCTATCATTAACATGAAATATAATTCTCCGTCTAAGCCTTTTGTTCTCACAAGACCACATAGATAAGTATATATCAATTCCAATGGATGTGATGCAAAGTGTTCTTTTGTTTTAAATTGGAATTTTGTCTGCTTTCCATGCCAACATGCCTCACATAGTGTGTTGGATGGTTTTGAGATTTTTGGCATTTCTCGTACTGCTTCCTTTTTGCTTATCCTGACAAGACTGTCAAAGTTTATATGACCCATTCGTTTGTGCCATAACCAGCTTTCATCTTCTTTATCTAGTAGACATGCTTTAGTTTCTTCATCCAGAACATATATGTTGTTTGGAGCTCGACTTGCTATAGCCACAATTTCACCATACCTGCCTTTCCTGATTTCACATTTTGTGGAGTTGAATAGCATTGTGTGTCCTTGATCAAACATTTGTCCAATGGTGAGCAGATTGTGATCATGTTTTCGACCAATAGAACATTCTTGGCTATAACATCTTTGCTTCTGAGAGTGACGGTACCTGATCCTATAACATTTGAAGATCCATCATTTCCAAAGGATATGGTTCCATCCTTCTTCTCTTTTAGAGATACAAATTTCCTTCTATCTCTAGTCACATGCGTTGAGAAACCGCTATCAACATACCACACATCTTTATTTTTTTGAGCCTTGAGAGTGAGAGTGCAATTATCAGTCTTCTTCTTCTTCCATATTCGTTCATTCCGTGGCTTCGAAGATTCTTTTGGAGGATTTTCAAGTCTGTAGTCTCTGGCTATGTGTCCAAAGTTCTGAAATTTGTAACATTTCATATTATTTCTTAAATGTTCAAATCTATTGATGTTTCGTTGAGCCCTGGGAGGTTCATATTTGAAGAATCTCTTGGAATTGTATTGGTTCCTACGGTACGTGCGACATTCTACAGCTTTATGACCAATTTTTCCACATGAATAGCAATAGCCATGAAAAATATGTTGGTACCTGGATGAAAATCTTCGTCGAGGAATCGTCTTCCAAGGATGTGCTTGCGCATCTTGTCCAATGAAGTCTACATGTATGTCAGATCTCATAGGTTCATTGTATTTTGTTGTAGAAGGTCCTGCTTCTTCTTATTCGTAACCTAGGCTAGTTCTGTCGTTGTAAGATTGTTGATTGTTGATGAGTTCTTCCAATGCCCTTAATTGTTGCATAGTTTTGAGACGGTTTTCTTCAACACTTCCTCTTACAATGAGAATACTTGACTTCTAATGCTTCCCTTTCTTGGTTGCTTTCCTCCAACTTCTTTTGAATTGACTCTTCAATACATTTTTGTTCTTCAACCTCAATTTTGAGACATGAACATTGCTTCAGGAGTATTGGAATGGATCTTCTCAGCATTGAGCTCTTTTATAAGCTTGATTGCCTCCTCATAAAATTCTTCTATGGTCAACCCTTCTTCTTCATTGTTTGATACTTCTTGTTTATTGTGCTTGGACATAAACAATACTCTCTCATTGGCTTCTTCTTTGCTGTCACTGTCTTCATCGGATGATGAGCTATCTTATTTAGAGAGAAATTTCCTTTTGGATCCTTTCTTTTTGCCTTGCTTGTTGAATTTATTAAAGCCTTTATTTCCTTTTGAGTTTCCATCACTTTTGTTCGGACATTTTTCTATGAAATTCCCAACCTCACCACAACCGAAAACATATCAATAGAAGTTTACCTTTGAATTTTCCCTTACCAGGTTTTAGTTTTCTCGTAAATTAAGCATATTCTTCATCTGAAAGACCTTCTCCATCATCTCCCTTTTTGTCACACTTGCAGGTGCATGTCATTTCAATTGAAGTTTGTTTGTCCTTATTGGTTTTCTTAGATGCAACGAACGTAATTTCTATATTTGAAGTACCATTTTCTTCATCAAGTCTCATTTCATATGCTATGAGAACTCCATGTAATTCTTCCTTGTTGAGTTTGTCCAGATTTGCACTATATTCTAAGATCGACACCTTTGGGTTTAATCTCCCTAGTAACATTCTAAGAATCTTTCATATCATAGTATTCTCATCAACTGGCTCTCCCAATCCTTCCAGAGTATTGGTTATTTCGTCAACGTATTAGAAAATGTGGCACTGATGTTGCAATCTTCACTCATTCGAGTTGCTCAAATGGAACTCTTTAAGTTGAAGCTTTGTTTCTTTGAAATTTAGTCACTGCATATATATTCTCAAGCTTGTCCCATACATTTTGGCAGGTTTTACAACTCAACACCTTATGATAAGCAGATTCAATAAGTCCACTGATAATAATATTATTTTCTTTTGTATCATTTACCAAATTCTTCTACCTTGTTCATCCGCAGTTGATGTAAATCCATTTTGAACAGTGTCCCATACTTCATAACCTTGCGCCAAGAGATAGACCCCCATTCTTCCTTTCCAAAGTGCATAATTATTTTCATTTAATAGATGTACACCATTCTTGGTATACTCCATGACCTCCTTCCAGCTGTTAAACTGCTATTGAAGGAACCAAGATCTGAAACCAATTGTTGGAAATACTGAGAGGCGGTGAAAATACAGAATCTTCAGATGAAACGATAAAGATAAATCTTAAATTATTATCAGTGTTTTTACAATGATAGTAGAAAACAAGAGGAACACAAATGCACACAATTTTTAAGGTGGAAACCCACTTCGGGACAAAAACCACCTAATGCTTTTCTAATAATTCTTTAATATTCAACTCCAAATGAAAATAAAGCTTCAACTTCCTAGAATCTAGAAAAGCATTCTTCTCCAGCTCCCACTAGATGGATGCTCCAATTCCAGAGATTCTTCAATAGTCAACTGAATGGATGCCCCAACACCCAATGAGCTACAACTCACCCTAGCACCACCCTACCACCCTATAGAAGAATAAAAGAAGAATGGACTCTCGTACCAGGGAAATTGGTCCACTTTACAATGATATAGAATGATGTAGAAGAAGAATATATACTAGACCATAACCCCAAATTTGACACAACCACCTAATGATGATCCTAGACCTCCCAACACTGCCTCTTCAACCCTTGGCAGATAGACACTAGTACAATTTTTACAATAATGTATTTACAATGAATTAGTACAATGATACCTTTACAATGATTGTATGCAGTGCTTCTCACTTGAAGACTTCATAGGATGAACTTCTTGCTGTTGTTATGAACCTTGGTTGCTGCTCTTGTCATGCTACCCTCTATTGCACCTTGCTTTTCTTTTCTGCCGTAGAAAGTCCGGTCCTTTGCAACCC
>JAXQQM020073678.1:0-11921 GCA_034641835.2 Pinus albicaulis | reverse complement strand
TAGAAGCAGAGTACATGGTTGTTACTCAAGAATATTATGAGGTTATCTGGATGAAGAAGATCCTTATTGGATTATTTGGTTGACAGATTTATCCTACAGAGATTTATTGTGACAATCAAAGCTGTATCAAACTCTCTGAGAATCCTATTTTTTATTATCATTCTGAGTATAACGACATCTGATATCACCATCTCAAATATTGTGTGTAGATATAGATCATGATTTTAGAGTACATTCCTACGGAGGAACAAGATGAAAATATCTTGAATAAGGCATTTTCAAAAGGAAAATTTGAGTTCCATAGAGGTAGGATCAGGGTATCTGATAATCCCTTTCTTGTTAAGAGGGAGTTTTGGAAATGGCACCAAGAAAGATTCTAATTTAATTTTCCTTTGAATTAAATTAGATAAAATTGTAATTGCACATCGCATGAAAATTTGTATGAGTTAACTAAGTTATTTTGACTTAGTTGGTTCAGCTAAATCGATTTGAGGGTTTTACCTTAGATATGTAGAGTGTATCCTACTTTATAGGATCCCTAGTTGAGTTTATTTTTTGTTTTAATTAATTAAATAATTTTATCCGAGTTAAATTCAGTTTAACTAGTTCCTACTGTTGGAGGAACTAATGAGAGGTCAAAGTGTGGAATTTGAACTTGAACGACACTCAATAACCAATATGTTAAATTATGATTCACTGATAAATAACTCATGCATGTTAGATCTGAGAGTTACCTAGTTGTTATTGGAGTTCAAGGGTAGTGTACTATCAGTTGTATAATCATCCAAATTGTACAAGTGGTGCATGTAATCAGAAGAAGGCCCTTGATGGATTTCATACTTGTAGATGGGTATTTCCCTAATTTATAAGGGCTAATTACACATGGAAATAGGGACTTGGACAAGCCAAAATTTGGTTAAGTATTAGACTAGTCTTCTCTAGGAAGCAGTGAGACAAAAAGAGATAGTGCAGACGTTTCTCAGGCTTGAGAAAAGCATTGTAATGTTATCGTAATTTCTAACAAATGAAATATACATATATCAGGGGTTTTAGTTGTGTCCTTCCACAATAAATCATTGGGTAATGTGTTGACTAATTTTTTTTCTCTTCTATGCTTCATGTTTTCGTGATCCTTAATTGTTTCAGCATTTAGTAGAGTAGATTCAAGTCTATTGTTTTAGTAAATTACAATTATTAGTTTGAATGTACAAGCAATTTCAACAAGATATATATATAGAGAGAGAAGGGGAAGAGATAGAGAGGGAGAGGAAGAGGAAGAGATATATAGATAGATAGATATTTATGGATACTAAGAGGGTATGTATGAGGGATTATATAAAGAGATAAATGGTGTGTATATATATATATATATGGAAGGGGTGAGGGGGAAGAAGAGAGAGACAAAGGGAGGGAGGGAGGAAGAGAGATACACATGGAGAGAGAGAGAGAGAGAGAGAGAGAGAGAGAGAGAGAGAGAGGATGACATGTGTTTAGCAGGTTGAGATAGAGAGATAAATAAGGAGAGGTAGAGGGAGGTATAGATATAGATGAAATGGGGAGAGAGGGAAGAAGAGAAAGATAGATAATGGGAGGGAGAGCCAAAGAGAGAGAGATGAGGGAGAGAGGGAGGGGGGGAGAGAGAAGGAGAGAGGGAGGGATATAGATATAGAATGGAAGGCGGAGAGAGAGGTTGGAAGAAAGAGACACGAGGACAAATGAAAAGATATAAGTTAGATCTAGAATGTCATGAATATTGTGGTTTTTCAATAAAATAGATGTATTGATTTTAGTGTAGTTGTGGATTTATAATCCTATTTGATCGCTTGTACTAGAGGGCTTGGTTGTAGTGTACATGTCACTTTATAATCCTATTTAATACCTTACACAAGATGCATTTATTCTAGTGTAGATGTTTACTTCTACTCCTATATGATTGCTTGTACTGGATGCATTGGTTCCAATGTAGATATTGATTTCTAATCCGATTTGATCACTTGCACTGCATGCATTGATTTCAGTGTAGATGTAAATTTCTAATCCTATTTAATACCTTACACTAGATGCATTAATTTTGGTGTAGATGTTGATTTCTACTCCTATTTGATTGCTTGCACTAGATGCATTGGTTTCAGAGTAGATATTGATTTCTAATCCTATTTTACTTCTTGCACTAGATGCATTAATTTCATTTCAGATGTCGATTTCTGATTTAACACAATAGATGTATGATGTACATTAATTTCAAAATAATTAGATTAATATTGTGCATTGATTTCAGTGTAAGCACATCTATGCCCCGTACATCTATATCTCTAACTCCCATTGTCTCTCCTCCTTTATCTCTCTATATAACTCCCCTAACATACACACTCTCTCTCCATAACTATCTATATCTTGTTGGAGTTAAATGCTTACCTTCTATATTTGAGAAGTTAGTTTGATGGTTGAGAAATTCTCTCAACCTCTCTCTCTCTAAATTAGGAATAAGTTGGATCTCAAAAACTCTATTTAATAGAGTAATCTAAATGTAATCTGTGTGTGTGAGTGTGTTTACACATACACCATTTGTGTATAATATACGAGTGTGTTTATTAATTGAGTGATTTTAGTTATTTCTATCATATCTCTCTCTCCCTCCCCTTTCCCCTCTCTCTCTCTCTCCCTTCCCCTTTTCTCTCTCTCTAACAATTCTCTCTCCTTATCTATATCTCCTCCTCCCTCCTTGTCTTTGCCTCTTTCTTCTTTTCTCTCTCCCCTCTTCCATCTATATCTCTATCCCATCTTGTCTCTCTGCTCACCCCAAAATATACACACTCTCTCTTACTGTATGCACATAAAATTTTTTCGTGATGTGCATTACATTCTATGTTACAATTATTTAACCATAAATAAAATACTTGATTTTTCATCCTAAATAAAATTTTCACTCACTCAAAATGTTTTCTTCGTAAAACTATATACTATTTGTATTTGGACACATTCTTAATATTCCCATTTTCGATCATTCAACATTGTTAATCACTTTCCATTAAAATGCGACAATATAAAATAATTATCATTGATAATTATTTGTGTTTTGAGAGTCCATAAGTCACAATGATTGACATTAGAGAAAATTACTATTAATATTGGAGAGAAACAAAGACAAGGTATGATGTTTAGCTCGAGTTAAATATTTGAATGGTCTACCATTTCAACTATATTTTTCATACGATTGATATGAGAAAATGGAATGATATGATTGATATGAGAAAATAAGAATAATAAAAGAAAATAGTTTCAAATTGATCCCGAAATTTTTGTATGACTGGCACATGACTGAAACCAACCTATATCCATCTTAACCCCAGATGTATCAAGCATCGAGAGGGATCAAATTTTTCCATGTGCAAACCTTTCCTCCTGTTCCGCACTAAAAAATAGGTTTTCACCTGGAGAGATTTGATCCTCTTGGGGTTGGATTAACATGGATCTAGGTTGGTTACGGGAAATTTATGATTAAATGGCTTAAATTTATGATTCTTAAAATTCCCTACAAGATATTAGAAAACGGACTAAAACAAATTCCTAAAAAAAAAAAAATCATCTATATTAGTTGTAATACACTTTGTAATTATAAATATCAATCAAGATTTAATTATAAATATCAATCGACATTTTGATTATACTTTGTTAAAATTATTTAAAATTATAGACATAATAATTGTATTATTTAAAAATTTTATAAAATCTATTTTTAAATATCATATTCATATATATATATAGATATAGATATATTAAAAAATAATGATTATTAGAAATTTTAATATAATTTAAAATTTTATTATTTTTAATATATTGAATTTTAATCATCTTTTATTAAATACAAATAAAACTAATTTTCTTTTAATGTTATATGCTAAAGTTTTCCTTTAACCCACTCAAAAAATTAATTGGGAATGAAATAACTTTAAGCATTTAAAATTAGGAAGGAGATCCAACTCTAGTACTAAATTTTCAATTATATAGTGATTGGTTTACACAGAAAATAGTTACAATCTTTTATATGTGTATTAGCCCACAAAGTAAATTAATTTTGAAATAAACTTGTTATGATATAGTATGTAAACCATGAAATTCAAAGTTCAAATATATATATATATAGATATATATATATATTCCAAAAAAATCATCCCACTCTAACTTTGGGTGTTGCTTTACATAGTAAAGAAATTGCAAATCTTGGATGACTCAAGCATAGTGCTTTATGGTGGTTGGTTGCATCAGCTAAAAAATACGCATCTTTGTGGCTCTTTGTCAAATGGGAATTGCAAAAGTTAAAATGCTACACATCCAAACACATTTATGGGAAACTAAACAATCTAACATATGGCCTGTCAAATGATGGTATCCAAACTCGAATGCACAAATTTGAGATTCATGACTTAACCTATAGGAAACTAAACAAACTAGCAGATGGCCTTTCAAATGATGGTATCCAAACTTGAATGAGCAAACTTCTGATTCATGACTTAACCCAGAGGCTCTCATGATTAACATTCAGCCTTTCACTCGCGATGAAAAAAAATGGGCATCATGATTAGGTTGTAGTCTTTTACATGAGTTGAAAGAAAATGAGATACTTGGGAGAGGTCAAATCTCGATAATGTTTAGTAAAAAAAGAAATTCCAGACTTCAAAACAGACTGACGAGTCTTTATCATGATTAGAGGAAAGGAAATGGCCATTTAGATTAACTTTTAGTCTTTTACATAAAGATGGAAATAAATGTACGCTTAACACAAGTAAGAAGATAAATCTAGATAATCATTTTAGTAATCTGTATTTGGTTTTTTTAGTATTTTTTTTTTACATATATGATGCTACTGAAAACATACCTACAAGTCTTCATGATGCATATTTGTTTGGGAAAGATAATGATTTTTATTATGTGAAAAAGAATTATTTTTTTTCTAAATATTACATATTTTAGGACTAACATTTTAAATTTTAAATTATTAAAATATTTATTTTATAATAATAAAATAAATAAAAATAAATTATTATGATGCATATTTGTTTGTGAAAGATAAGGATTTTTATTCTGTGATAAAAAAATAATTTAGTCTAAATATTGAATATTTTAGGACTTACTTTTTAAATTTTAAATTATTTATTTTATAATAATAAAATAAATAAAAATAAATTATAAAGAAATTGAAATGATTAAATTGTAAATTATAGTAATAAAAGTTTAGTAATAATTTAAAAACTTGTAAAAAAAATTGAAATAATTAGTATTCTGTTGTTTTTTTTTTTAAATATATATTCCAAACAATTCCATAAAAACAAAACAACAATATATATATATTCTTCTTCGCATAAAATGAATTTATTTCTCTTTCCATATTGTTCGTATAAAAACTACTTTTTCAGGAAAAGTAATTTTTTAATTTTGATAAAAATTGTTTTCCCTCAAGCCAGAATTTAAAATATATTATATGAAATAGGTTCTTCTGAAAACTCTCATTTAATCCAAGATTGGCAACCACTTCTTATTTATTTATTTAAATAACTACAATAGCGTAAAAACAAAATTGCTTTTCCGTTATAACATATGAGGTTCCGTTATGGCATATGAGTCGACGTTATATTAGTGCAGCAAAAACTACCAGTAGCATTAACTTCACATCGAGGTACGTCTGGTGGACAGACAACACCGCCTTGGCAGTCCGAATTCAAAACACAAGTCTCACCAGTCGCCATCACGCCATCACCGCCTGGAAATATCACAATACGAACATTACATTAAATAAATAAAATGTTATTATGCACACATTAAACACACCTACTGCATAGTAAATGAAGAAGATGAGATGAATGTTACCATGGGCAGCGAAAATGAAGAAAAGGACTGCAATGAACCCCATTAACATTCTAAAGTTGATGGACATGACACTCAGTTTTCCCATGACAACAAGACACAGACAGACAGACAGACAACAAAGGCAAAACAGTGTCTCCGGAATATAGTTTGTTTCCACGGCTCAATGAAAAGCAGCGGTGCATATATTACATATTTATAACATTCTTGCTAACTAAATGTGGTGTTCAACAAGATGGGTATCTGCAAAAAAAACGGCGACGCTGCAGAATGCATATTGGGAATTAAACATCAGGAATACTACTGGCAAACGGTCTAAAATATTAAAAATTTATTCATTTTTAGAGAGTTAGTAAGAATTGGCAAAAATCAGAAGAAAAAAATTTAAAAACGGGAAAATGTAGACCTCGCAAAAAATCACTACTTTTGGGGGGGCGAAAAATCAGCTGGCCTAAAAAATCGCGATTTCACGAAAAACACTCGCTCTCACATATTTATAACACATTTGCTGCTGCACTGTACGTTGAATGTGATTCATAACACTGTCACTAGAAAATTTATGTTTTCAGTGTATCCCGCATCTAATGGAGAGGCAGACGGACACATCCATTTCATCCCAAAATATCTCTGGAACTCTCAATTTCTCTGAAATTTTGCTGAAACAACGTTTCCCCTCGACCTCGGTGTGTGTGAATTTATTTGACGACTCCAAGTTTATTTTTTCGGTTCTTTGATGGCAATATGATACCCTAGGAGTTTGAGTAAGCTATTCAGTTCTTTACCATATATTACCTAAATAAATTGAGATGTATTGATATTTTAATTTATTTGGTCATCCTAGATATTTTAATATTTCAATTCTTATTTGATAATCCTTTTATGGTAATGATCTCCTTTAAAGATTATTGACTACAATTGGAGCAGTAGTTCATTTTATAGCTATTTTGAATTGGCAATTGAATAGCTAAATTTATTAGAATAATTTTTTCAGTGGATAATTAATAGAATAATTTATCATTATCATCGTTGCAATGTGGTGAAGAAACTAAAGGAACATGCCCTAGAAATAGTCAATGTGAATCAATTGGATTGGATCCAGGTGGGAAACTCCAATGTGGGTTACCCTTAGTATCAAAGCAACATATACCATTCACAAAGATTTGGCAATACTATAGGGATATGAAACTACAACGCAATCTTCTAGAACTCACAATAGCATCCCATTTGTACAATCTCAAATTTCCATCATGTTCAAGAGTTATCCACCTCAACTCTCATCCATCTGAAGCCTAACTATTTACATTTGTGGTAAATATATACCAACTCCTTTGAGGGCTCACCATAACTCATGCTAAAATTATAGAAGAGTAGTGCTTCAAAAACCTGCCATTTACAGGCCCTCCAGCACATGGTTATCCATCCATCTCCTGCAGAATGTAAGTGTTGTTCCCATGGAATGCAACTACTTTGAATGGACCCTTCCAAATTTTCTCAAAATTACCATGTTTCCCCTTCTCTTCAATCCTTGCCTCCCATTTCAAAACCACATCTTGGATTTGAAAATTTTCTTCTTTGACCTTCTTGTCAAATGTTTTCTTGATTCTATTTTGAGATTGATGATTAATGTTATAGACTTCCTCCCTCTTCTCTTGCAAAGCTATTAGTTGATTGATCCTTCTCTGAATTTCATTTGGCTCCTCCTCCAACCCTTGTAGCAGCTTCATGACAGGCACTCCTAAGGATGTAGGAAAGATAACTTCAACTCCATATACCAGCTCATAAGGTGAAGTTCCGATTGACCACTTTTTGCACACTCTATCAGCCCATAGTTTCATCATCTCAATATACTTGTGCTTCATATCAACTAAAAGAAACTTTGAAAGCTTAATTATACCAAGGTTACAACTCTCCACCTCTTCATCATCAACTTGTATCCTAAGAGATTTGAGCACATCATTCTGATCAAAAAAATTGTCAAGGGATATTAGGCCTTTGGATATAGAGTTATTCTTTAGCTATAACACTTCAAAATTTCTCTTAGATTCAAAAATAATGTTTTGCTGATCTACTTGTATATTTTCAAATTATTCTTTCAGCTCAATAAAGTTCTTTACTTGTTGGTCATCCTCAAAGACTTTCCAGTGGATAATGTTCTTAGGGATAGTTGGTCTATGGCGAACCTCAACCTCATATTCTTCAGTGGAATGTATGGGAATGATGAAAAGACTTGCAGAGACAACTAGGGATTCAACAATGGAGTTTTGATCCCTAGTATTTACAATGAATGAATGTTCTTGGAAACTTTCCAACATGTCCATGACTAAATTTCTATATGCTCTCATTCTCACATCCTTTGTTTGATACACACCTTCAACTTGTTTAATGACTAATTCAGAATCTCCACAAACAGAAATATTTTGAGCACCCATTCTTTTCAATTCTTTGATGGCAATATGATACCCTAGGAGTTTGAGTAAGCTATTCAGTTCTTTAAAATATATTACCTGAATAAATTGAGATGTATTGATATTTTAATTCATTTGGTCATCCAAGATATTTTAATATTTCAATTCTTATTTGATAATCCTTTTATGGCAATGATCTCTTTTAAATATTATTGACAATTGGAGCAGTAGTTCATTTTATAGCTATTTTGAATTGGCAATTGAATAGCTAAATTTATTAGAATAATGTTTTCAGTGGATAATTAAATTATTTTAAATTTAATATTATAATCCTATAAATATAGATCAAATTTACATTATATATATAATTGTTATTGCAATAAATAATCTATTTTTAATACATCAATTGATATCTTTTAATTTAAAGAAACAAAAATTCATATATGAAAAATATTATAGTTTATTCTCTATAATACAAAAACCATTAATTTGTTTTTTGAAGAAGGTAATTGTATCATAGATAATGAATTCAGAGTTTATCATACTTAAGCATGCCAATAAAGAAAAAAATATATTTAACTATATCCAAAATGTTTATAAATATAATAATTTATAAAGTAGATAAAAGTTTTTTTAAATTATATATTTAACTTATATTTATTGTTGTTAAATCTAAGAATTTTGTGATTTATAAAGTAGATAAATGTTTTTTGGATTAATCACATTATTATGAACTGATCTATATTTCAAACCAGCTAATGATGACCTTGACAAGCAGCTCCAGATTCCTCATGACCACTGCTCCAAGATGGGTATGATAGTTAATAACGACAAGACTAAATTTGTCAGTAAATAATATAAAAACCATAAATTTGTTTTTGGAAGAAGGAAATCTTATCATAGATAATAGATTCAGAGATTACCATTCTTAACCACAAAATTTTTATAAATTAAGAATGTCTATAAATTATATTTAACTATATCTAAATTGTTTATAAATGTAATATTTTTTTTTACTTTGTTTAGTGTGATATGTTTTTCTGTTTCCAGTATATATTGAAATTATATATTTAACTTATATTTATTGTTCTTAAATTTAAGATTTTTGTGATCTATATAATAAATACATGTCATCGTATTATTATGAGTTGATCCACTTCTTGAACTAGCTAATATGATTTATTTATATTGTTATAAAAATAAAATAAATAATGTCAAATTGAATTAATTTAAAAAAAAATTACATAAATTAAAGTAGCTGATTTTAAGGATGTCATTTTTTTTTGACCAATTAAAATTAATTTAAATACACTATGATTTGGATTTTGAAGATATCATTTTTTTTTTCATTTAAAAAAAAAAAATAGTTTAAATGCACTATAATGGTGTAGCACTATTATCTCTCAATCTTTGGTGGAGTCTCCCAGCTTGCAGATTTCCTCCTTGTTTAAAGAAGCATGTGTTAACACTTGCGAAATACGATGAGACAAAATAATAGCAATTTCACCCACTAGGGATCATTTACGTGGGAAAAACAATTTACCTTTGCTACCTACGAGATAAATAGTAATAATGTCATGATGAGCATCACATCCCAATGTGGTATAGATATATGGAACATTGTCTATTAGATTTCAAATGGAGTGCCTTCATCTAGGTAAGAAGGCTCATACTATTAGATTTCAAATGGAGTGCTTTCATCTAGGTAAGAAGGCTCATACAACTTGAGTTGCGAGGAATTAACTTTAAAACAAACACCATATTGTTGTGGAAGATCCAATTTGAATATATTTTTAAAACAAACACCAAATTTTTGTTGAAGATTCAATTTGAATATATTTTTTGAACTTTTACGAAATTTCATATTGACCATAATGAATTGGATAAAGCTTACCACATTTATTCTCATGAAAACACTATTCTTTAAGCTACAACCATACCCTATAATAATCCACTTGGAAGGATGAAGGGCTAGGATGGTGATGACACAATATCTTTATATGTGCTTGGTTATGAAAAAGGGAGTTGCATGCTTCGAGATTGATAAGGGCGAGATATTTCACAAATATATCACTAAGATTATGGTTGAGTTTTCACTAGAAAGAAGGATCTAAGGGCTAGATATTTCACAAATATATCAATAGGATTATGGTTGAATTGCCACTACAAACAAGGATCCTATAAGGTGAATGGAAAGTTAAAAAGGGAGATGGACTACTAGTGCTTATAATGAATTTGAATTTCTATATCTTAACAATGTTTCAATAAGTATAATACCATATCACAATGTTTTTTCATGGAGAATAATTTTAGAGTAGTTGGACCAAGGTGTGATTCACCACTTCAATTTGGCTATGAGTTTGGGAGTTGAAAGAAATACAGAAGAATATCAACATATGCCATATAACCTTCCAAAAGTAATTGAAAAATGAACATCTTATCAATTGTGATAGCGGAAGGAAGGAAAAAATAAATCCAAAAATAAATGAAATATAAATATGTTTTTTTTTAATATTGAGAAAAATTCTTCCTATAGGACATAAATTATGTCATGTCTGAAAAAAAACACACCACAAGGAAAACATAAACATTTTTTTAGACAATGTATGAAGAGAAAGAAATAAAATACATAAAATGTCCTCCCAAGGATGTGTAGGAATTGGAAGTAGCTAGTAAAATCCAAGCTTTTGATATTGGCTAAACAACATAATAGCTCACAAAGTGTTCACCTTGAAGAGAATTCATTGTAACATTGTAAAGCTGAGTACTCGTTTTTTGAGGTAGCAAAAAATCACCTGATTTTGAAAAGTGCTAATTTTGTATATATATATGAGAGAATATTTTTAACACTTTTAATTTTTTTATGTATCAAGTATGAACATTTTCTTTTAAATGTTGGTGATTTTCATTCCGATTTTTAAAAGTGTTGATACATCACTAACCCATTTTTTTAGACAGCTTATTTTTGACACCTCAAATTTTTTAATGTATTAAGTGTGGATAATTTATTTTAGATTTTGGTGATTTGCATCAAAGTTTTGAAAAGCATCAACATTTGTATTTTTAAGTCATATTTTTGACACTTTAAGTTTTCTTATTTGCTAAATATGCACAAAATTTTTTAAAAGTTGATTATTTAACCATTTTTCAATTTGTCTGATTCCTCTTCTTGTTTTTCATCCTAAGTTGTTGGTTTTTTCGGGGTTTTCCAACTCATATTTTTTTCTTTTTTATTTTTTTGAAAGTTTTAGAAAAATAATAATATTAATATTTTGAGTTTAGGATTTTTTATATATTTATATATCATTAATTAATACTTATAACAAAAAAAACATTTCTCACTAAAAATAACAACACTCAACAAAAAAAAATATTTTGCATGTAGATATAATTAAAAATATACCTATTTCAGAAACTTTTATGAAAAAAATTGAATTAAAAATTTGGATAAATAACAAATTTTATGACTTTTTTATGAATTTTATATCATAAAAATATTTAAAGTTTTTTTTTAAATGATTAAAATAAAATTTTGAGAAAAAAATTAAAAAATAAAACATACAAGGGCGGAAACGTGAAGCTGGGTTACACTTTTGTGAGAATCGGGGGCAAAAAAAAATTTTCGGCAATAGTTCGGCCGAACATTTTATAAAG